>VDFB02105785.1:198757762-199018554 GCA_007258455.2 Sequoia sempervirens
CTCTCCTCTTGAGCCGACCTAGGAAATGAAATATTTGTTTTATATTTGAAAGGTTGACTTGCCTTGAAACTTCATTCTTTGGGAAATACCTCCTGCAGCTACAAAAACACTAACATATAGAATATCTATATATGTGAATTATATACGATTGTGCAATAATGATGCTTGCAGCAATCATTGAGCCTTAGAAGTAATTATAGATCTTCAATATGAATATGGATAATAGATTATTATCCGTTTGATTTACACTAACCAATATCTTCTGAATATTAAGAACAGATCGAACAACAAGGCAATTGGAGCAAATCAACCATAATTATCTGCACTCAGCACACAAGGGCAGAGGTCAGCAATTGTTAATATATTTGCATCTTAGAATATAGTAGTTTATATTTTGGCAAAGCATTGTGTATGCTACTATGCACTACAATGCATATTGTGGATGATGATATGTTTACTAATCTCTATGGAATTGGATGAGGCAGCATGGATAGGGAATGCAAATACAAGTTTACCCACTAAGTAGACCACTCCATGTGGATGACTGGAGGACTGCCACTTGGGGCCAAGAGGGATGGTATATCCGCTCTTGGGCTTAGCTGGGATAGCTTCGGGCGGACTTATCATGTTTCCCATCCAATCCCTATTATGATTAAATTCCCATTGGGAAGAAGAGACGGAAGTGCAAGGGGGATAGCCTTTTCATCCTAAGTAGACCACCCCTAATGGATGCTCGTGTATCTGCCATTAGTGGGCCAGGGGGGTTGCCTATCCACCCTTGGGCTTAGAGAGAGAGATTCCATGCTAAGTAGACCACCCCTAATGGATGCACATGTGTCTTCCATTAGTGGGCCAAGGGGGTTGCCTATCCACCCTTGGGCTTAGAAAGAGGAAATACTTTGGGCATCCTATTGTGGCTTTATCTCCAATCTTCCCAATGGTCAATTGTTGGAATGGATAATAACCTTAAATTCGTATTGATAGTTACTTATCTGTTTTAAGATCAATGAACCGTTTGTATGCTAAATAATTTAAGGATGTTGCAAACAGTACAAATGATCAAACTAGTTATTTATGAATTATAATATTGGCTAACCTTATTGCAGGGTTAAAATCAGAGTTTATTGGAAGTTGTAATTTAATAAAATGTATCTCTTACTTTGAAATTGTGAGTTTAGGGCAAAAATCTAAGTATACCCAAAAAGGGGACGTTACATGATTCTTGAAACCTCTTTGGCTTCACCTAATCCTATTACAACTTCCATTAACACGGTGGTCATTGAAGATGACAACAATGTTCCAATTGAGGATATACACAGAGGAGATAGAGTGAGGGATGAGGACCCACAAGATGTTGCTAGTAGTCATATTGGCAAACATCAAAGTCAATTTGGATGACATGGAGAAAGCTAGCACAAACATGCACAAGGTTCTATCCTTGATCCTCAAGCTGCAAGCATGAATAGATGTGCAACTAGCAGCAAAAACAAAGGAGCTCGATCAGCTGCAAGAGGAATTCTTACACACAAACTTGACTATGGAGGATATTACCTCTATCCCAAAAAAAGTTGATCATCTATGGGCACTAATTGAGCCCAAGAAAGCTAATTATAAGGCTTTGTTTCCAACATGGTAAAAATTGTACAAGGCAAGCTCCAACAAGCAGTTGGGCACGTACAAGAGATACACAACACATTTCAAGCTCCAGTCAATTGGCATACTGCAATAGCTAAAGATGATTCACAATCATTCAACAGATAACCGTTGGGGCCATTTTCTTCTCAAACACCCCTCGAGCCATGCAGATCTATTGGCAACAAATTTTGGCTAGATTCCTTCAAGCAACCTCAAAAGTCAACTTTGTTGCAACTCTAGGGGACATTCCAACAAATAAAGGCTTTCTAGATCTTTGTATTTTTGTTTGTGTTTCTTGTCTAACTTTTGTACATGTTTGAAGGACCAAACATACTTTCATACCAAGAGAATGTTGAGACCAAAGATGCCACTCTCATGATTTGCACGATAGTTTGTCAACTAGTGCAAGCATAAAGAGATTTTAAGTGATCACAGTTTCTCATGCCCAAAAGTTTGTTGCATTGGGCTAAAGCACCTATAAAATCCCAAATGTAATGTTATAATAGAAAGCTTGAGAAGAAGCAAAAGTTATAGTAAATTGATGAATTAACAAGATCTTTGATTTCTTTATATTTGTCTCTATGCAATGGTTTTCCCTTTGATGAATCTTTATTTGGATGCACGCTTACATTTATGCTTTGCCTTTATGCATAGTTTACATTAGCTTAGCATTTCATGTATGTACTAAGGCAGCACATTAGCTTCTAGCAAGGGTTCTGAACCCTATGCATGCTTTAGATGAGAACAATGTTGAATGCCAACACATGAAGGAAACTACAATGAGGAGTTAGCCAAAGTCTATTAAGTGTAGAAATGCTTAACAGGAAGGAATTCCATAATCCAAACAAAGCTAAGCTTCAAAATATCCGAATTTGCAAGAATATAGCTCTACCAGTCCTTCAAACATCAATCCCATATTAAGTTTGCTGAACTTCTAGTGGGGCAAACAAAGTAAAATGCCACATTTGTAAATCACAAATGCGATTCTCTATTTCTTTTTATAAGTGGGCTTCCGGGGAAGACAAGTGATTTTAAATTTTCCATTTTTCTGTATAAATGAATTGTTATATATAAAATTATAATACTCAAGGAAATTAGAAACTCTTGCAGAGAAAGAAGAGGATCTAGTGTATTCTCAATTGTCTTCTGTATTTAATTATTAGATTTAATTTAAATTAATATTTTAAAAATTCAATAGTTGAATAATTGAATTACTCTATATATTATTTTAGTGGCTGCCCCACTGCTGGTCACAAAATCCAGGAACTTTTTTCCATACAGATACCCCTGTCCCCTGTCCACAAATTCGGACAAACACTGAAATATATAAATATACATGTGTATATATGTGTTAGCAAAGCATGCATACGATAATGTATGTATATGCATATATAGTATATACACGCATACAAGTGAAAGACAGACACATATATATACATACACACACACAAATTTGTGCACACATAGGCAAACATGTGTGCATCAAATTATAAACATATAAATAAATGTGTTTATATATATTAATGTAGATACATATTTGCTTGTCAAGTGCATATGTGCATCTACATGTTTATAAGTAGATGTTGAAGATTTGCAACAGTGAGGACAACTCCAAATATATATTTTGCAGTGAGGCTGACATTGCCTATACACTTTGATAGGTCCTAGAAGCCAGTTTCAATTAAAGGATGATAAACATCATCATCGTCATCATTGATCACGCAGTGTCACCCAAGAAATTGAAGGTTAAAAGAAAATTCCCATGGAACTTTTCTAAAAGCATACTTTCCTAAATAACGGAGTATAGGAGCCTCAAATATCTTATGTTAAAGAGTATCACCATCACATTGTCTATGTATACATACCAATATATGCATATATATATATAAAAGTAGAGTTTTAGGTCATTGTTAAGTGGAACACCACTTTAATGTACGAGACCGCCTTTGTGAAAGTTTAGATGTGCATTGCTTTCCAACTTAATTTATGTATTGTTGATATTGGACATATAAAACCTATCCCAATAGGATTTCAGTCAATGCCTACTCTATGAAGCATAGTTTGCAAACTTGGAGAGTCCTCCTTGAACTTACAAGTTTTTCTACAAGGCAAGTAACTCATCAAAGACTCACACATCAAGTTTGTTGTACCCATACAACAGATTTTGTGTTGTGTCAAATTATAAGCCACAGTTAGTCATTTCACATTTGTGAGATAAATTCTATGAACGGAACTTGTCATTTGTCACCTATAAATCAGAAGTCTTCTATCGCAAGTAGTTGTTAATGTTGCTATCGTCAATTCAAGCTAACATTTTAGTAGGACTTAAGAGACAAGGTTTTTCAAGCATATCAAATGAGTCGGATGTGTCAATTGAGATATAGGGACAGGCAAGTGAACATCAATGCTTCTAAAGCTTATCAAGGCAAAGATAAGGTACTTGTAGGCAATTTTACGTCAAGAAAAGGCATGTGGGTAGTCCACAATGTGCCAACTAAAGAGAAAGTCATGTCAATGGACCAAAATCATCAAGAAATGTCTCCTAGAAGCTTGGGCAGGCCCAAAAGGGGTCGTGTGTCAAGTTGGAACACAAATTCACTTGAGAGATAAAATGCATGCACTTTTCAACATCAACAAAGAAACAGACCACTTAAGTGATTCAAAAGCACTTTTTCATTTAAGTAATTATATCAATGAAGAAATGGAAAATAAAATACACTTTTTCATTTAAGTGGCTAAACTTGGTGAAAAATAAGTCAAAAAGTGTTCCAAAGAGCCTAGGTGTGCCCATGAGAGGGTTTGTGTCAAGTCGTCAAATCAAAAACATAAGGAAAGTGCAATAAGTCATCTTGGCACACCACTAGACTTATTTGGGTCAAATTGTGAAATGAAAATTAGATCAAAAAGTGCTCTAAGTCATATTGGCACACCCATGAGCCTCCTTGTCAAATTGTCAAGCGAGAAACATAACAAAAGTGCAACAAATCACCCAAGTGCATGCCTAAGAGGGTTTGTGTCAAGTTAAGTGAAAATTATATAAAGTGACTTTCATGTTCCCAAGCACGCCCCTATACATGTGTGTCAAATTGTCAAATAAAAAACATGACAAAGTGTTCTAAGTTGATGAGGCATGTCCATGAGAGGTTTTGCGTTAGTTTGTCAATACAAATATATAAGAAAAGGGCACAAGGACACCATAGGGGGAAAGATAAGACTAAAATCAAGTTAAAAATAGACCAAATTCCATAAAGCTATAAAGTGCTCTTCTCCTTCATTCATTCACTCATTCTTCACTTGCCAAGCTCATTGAGAAAGAAGAGGATGCCATTAAAGCGTAGGAGAGCAGGTTGGAGCATCATAAGACTCAATTTCTTCATTTCCATGAGGCATCTTACTTCTCCTCTTCATTCTTGCAGATACTCATCCTTAACTTGCTGAATTGGAGTGCTTTCTATTCGGTTTTGGTCAATTTGCAGCAGACTCCATCACAAATTTTCATGTTTTGTAAATACAAACCAAAACAATCTCCATGCCTAGAGTTTCAAGCACAACACAGCAGTTTTCAGTCATCTGAACAGTGGGGTTTCAATATAAATCAGTCAACATACACCTAGGGTTTTAAAATCCATTTTTTGGTGCCTTTTCAAGGCACTTTTCAGTGGTTTGCAGTCCTCAAAAACAGCAGGTTTCAAGCATAAGACAGCAGTTTCTAGCCTCAAAATGACAGTAGCTTTTGGTCCTTGCAACAACTAGATTTTACTCTCCAAACAGCAGGATTTTATCTTTTGGAAATAGCAGAAATTACAAACATAAAATAGCTGTTTGTGTAGTAAAATAAGCAGGGTTTTGAAAGCAGAGATAAGTACAAACAATGACTAGAGTTAAGCTCCTTCTATGTACCTCACTGTTCATGAAATCATGGGTTTCAGTCACTCAAAATAGCAATTCCATATTCCTACATGATGGCAGCTTGTACCTACCATGCCAGTTCTGATTTCAAAAGCTTCAACTGTTTGTGTAGTCAAATACTGCATAAGACAGTGGGGTTTCAAAATCCCTTTTATACCTCTCAAAGATATACGCATATTAACTGATTTTATCTGAGGTAGCAATTTAATTTTACAATGATAGAACAGTCAAAATTTTAATTAAAAACATCAGTTTTCAGTCACTAGGAATGTTGCTGTGATTGTAAGCAGAACAAGTTTTTATCATAAAAATCTGCACAGCAAGGGTTCAAAACAAAGTATAACATCCAATATCATTTTCAATCCCAAGAAGCACCTTCCAAGCTCGTGAGCAACTACCCACATGGCAAAGATACTGAGTTGGGACACAAATATTCAACACATAGACTTGAAGGAGCTCATCCAAAAAGGCAACAAAGTGGCAAAAAGATTGCAGGACAGTGGACCTATAAAGGTGGCTTCTTTCCCAATTTCAGTACAAAGTCAGGATTTTGTTGTGCCATATGTTAACCATTATAACTTGGTGACGATGAAGATTGACTGGTTGAATCGACAAATTCTATGAAGCTTGATTCAGATTCTATTGAAAGTAACTTCAAATCACCCTTGTACAAAGAAACTCAAAAGGTGGAATTGGCTAAGTGTGAAGAAGAATGGAATACTAAAACTCTCAAATGTCAAAAACACGTAAACAAGCATTGGTTTAAAGAGAGCCACAAGCAAGCTCCAAGTGTGTTTAAAAGCAATGAATTCAAAGAGGAACTTGCTATGATGATCACTCTTTTGAATCAAGTGGGTGGACACATGTAGGCTAGAATATTCAGGCCATGGATATTTTGCATCATGAGTGTCCTTTGCAAGGGCAAAATCTACCTAGATTGGGCCATCTTTATCAGGGAGTGCATTCACAGGCTATTTATTGACTAATTTTGAGTGCACTTGTGAGTTCCATATATCTTCATATACCTCATGTACATATACAGGTACCTGTTGGTGTACGTTTTATCATCCACCGAACACACAAAACAAAATGTCCAAAGACACTCTATCCTCTCTTGAAAAACCACCGCATATGCTAAGATTGCGAGAAGATCATATGGCGATTCCAAGGTTTCTTTTGTCGGGTCTTGACGTGTGGATAAGCTCAATGGCCGTTGTGATATGCTGGTAATAAACAAGGGGACTTACGTAAGAAAATCTTCACAAGTGTAGGACTTAGGGAATTTATCATTGAAGGCTTTCTTCACTTAGGACTTTCGATATGGATCTCAAAAAAATGGTAAAAGGATAGGGTTTAGGAGAATCTAGTCTATGCCTAAGAACTCAAGAGACAGTAAAGACTCGGTGAAGGGGATAAACCACACTTTGTTTCGCCTCCTGCTGGACAACATATGCAAAATGGGTGCAATCTTCAAGGGTTGTGATGATAATTTTCAAACCTCGAATGAGGCTGAAGTTAAGCTTCCACAATTAAGAGCTCAGGCTAACTTTACGCATCGAATGCAAATCATCCATTCGAAGAAAGTATGAGCTACACTTCACCATTGAATCAATACGATCAATCTCTCATTCAATTAACCAACTTTCAAAGCAAATTCTACTTAATCTAGTTCTAACTTTAATCTATGGCGGAAGAAGATATGCAACCTCGCTTACTATTTGACAATAAAAGTTGTTCAAAGCAAATCATGGATAAGAGCTTTTATTATTCGAAATAGTCTCAATGCAACAATCGCATACTCTGTCTCCACACACATGAAAGTGAGAGAGCATCAGTTTATATAGAGTTTCAAAAATGAAATGAAGGGCCGAGATTAAAACAATATCAACGGCCAAGATTATTACAACCCAACCCTAATTAGGGTTTCCCAAAATAACAAGAGTTATCAACTAGAAATCAATCAATAAAGTGGCAGTTGCAGCTATTATCTAGGAGAGGCGTCCTTATCCTTTTGAGCAGCATTGCGTTCGATGAATCTGGACGCTACTGCGATGACCTCCTCCATCGTGACGGGTGGCAGCATGCTAATCCGGAATTCAAGTCCGTCCAACTTTTTAGCACATCTGGCAAAAATATTTTCCCAATCCGCCTCCTGCTTCCCAAAATCACTTCGGATGGCTAAGAGTCTTGCCACTCTCGCAAAGTCTTGTCTCAGAAATGGTCCAGTGGTCGAGAAAAAAGTTTCTTGAACTTTATGCTTCAACCTCTCCAACTACATGTCGTTCTCCTGGACAATCTCACAGTCGAACACTTCTGCAGCTGTCATGTAAATCTTCTCCTGGATTTCCTTGACCTGCTCTTCAATTCCAAGCCCATCCACTTTTGCCTTCTTCAAAACTTCTTCTCGTATAGTCACTACCCAAAACCAGTGATGGAAATCATACGTTGCCCCTGCAGCAATTACCCTTTTATCAACCAACTCCTCTCTTAGAGTGCCTTTCAAGATCCTAAGGCTTGGAATAAGCCTCTCCTGCATATCTGGAATACATTCCCATGCCTCTGCCATATCCATAAGTTTGGAAAGAAATGAAGAGGTCCGTCCATAAGCAAGTGCCAGCTTCTCCATGAACAAGGCTACTTCTGTTCCTTCGCTTGCCATCCAGTCCTGAGCCTCCCTGGTCGTAACCATTCTGTGCTCTACATCTTTGGTCACTTCCTGTGATGAATTGAGGAGGATAGGAGCTGCCGCATTACCCTGATCAAGTGGCTGGGTCAAATGCTGTATGTACTCCTTAAGGCGTTCAACCTCCTTTTTATACTCTTTCTTCTTAGCCACTTCTTTTTCCAATCTCGCTTTGATGGTCGAGACGGAATTATCCAATTCCTCAACTTCTTGGCCTTTTGAAGTTGGGCCAAGATCTACAGTGGTTATAGCATACTCTTGAGGAGTAATCTCGTCCTATGGCTTGTCCACTGTGGGTACTGCAATATGTACGGAACGGCTACCTGTCTCGTCCCTTTGAATAGTAGAGAATTTCTTGGTAGGCTTTTTGACTGCAACTTGTTCCAACCTCGCCAAGAAATCTGCAGTATCATCCTCCTCTTGAGCTTCTGCAGGTTGTTGAATCTTCATTCTTTCTATCAACCAATCTGGAATGGTCGACTGCTCGACTCCATCTTCTACCTGAACCTCTTCCTCATTCGGAACATCCACAACTTCCCTGAGAGCGGAAATCATTCCCTCCTCGAAGTCATTATTCCGGACTTCTATCTCATTGTCTGAACCTAATATTTCTGTGCCCGTAGGTGACAAGGGCTCCTCATCATCCTGCTGAATAGGTTCAATATTTTCTTCCTGAACTGTAGGAGGTACAATTATTTCCACCAAGGATTCATCTATAGTAGCCATCAGCTCGTCAATATTCTGGGATGCTGCTGAACGAGATGGTTCTCCCCTTTGTCTTTTGGAAGCAGGCTCTGCACTCGGAACTATTTCTTTTCTTTTCTCTCGCATCTCGGTCGGGCCCTGGTGAGATGCATCAGCGTTGGAAGAATATGATTCTGATTCGCTCAGTAAATCATACATGAGCGTTATCCTTCTCTGCCTCATTTCTTGGACCTGACGATCAACCCACCAGTGAGAGTACTTGACTACTAGCCTCATTAGTGTTGCTAAGTCCGCATGCTCAGGTTCTGACCATTTCATAGGAGGAAGAGGTCGACTCTCCTCGAAACGCGGCTGGATATAGTTCCCATCATCTTGTAACTGATCAGGCACCCGACAGAACTCAATTGCCCTCATGAAGTCTAGTGACATTCTGGACCACATTCTCCGTTTGACTTCATATTCATCAGCGGCATCAGCCCAAAAGTCTTCCAGTTCGACTCTGTGCTTATACCTTCTCCCTTCTACTGTCCGGATATTATGATGTGGGTCAAAGTTGACCCGGGACTTGTAGGCTGTAAATGGATACCACTGGATCTCCAACCTTGCACTCTCAACTGCTTGTGCTGATGGACAAGACTCCAGCATGTTCCCGATGAACAATGGGAATGTAACAGATGTTTTCTTGGTTGGCCTCTGGATGTTCTGATATTCCTCTGTCTCAGGACCTCAAGCAAAACCATCTAATTTGTCGGATAAATTGGCAACTTATAGGGATTTCCAGTAAACCCTTGGATCCTGATATACGTAAATTTTGGGAATTGGATGAACCAGGACCCATATTTACTGATTAGACTCTTCGCCTCATGACTCAACCTCTGATGTATTCCCCCTTGGAGCGTTCTGGTGATATGCATTAAGAATGCATCATGTGCCCTTCTGAAATGAGACTTCTCCTTCAACTGGAGTTGAGGGTAACAATCATACGGTCTGAGCTCATTTTCTCTGCTGCCAACTTTTCCTCTGAAAGTTAGTCCTGAATACTTATATGATCTGGCCAACAAGTATACAACATACGAGCTCATATAGAAAGACTTAGTCTCTTCCAGATTGATTAATTGCTCGTGGAGATTGTCACTTATCATCCATGACCAATTGAACATTTTCACGCTAGAGGTGATCTCGTCTATGAAATAGTACATCCAGCTCTCGAAAAATGCACCCTGCGGGTTGCCAACTATTCTGTTTAGCATCAGGATGATGTCTCCAAAATCTTCTTTGAAATCTATCCGGCGAGGTCTTTTAGGCATCTTCTTTATTGATGGCTTCAGTTTGTCCAACCACGCCTTGTTAACAGTTGTAGTGCACAAGTCCAGTTGGCTGTCATATAACCTCTTGGCTTCTTCCTTGGTCTTATAGACCGTCCGTGAATGCTCTAGGATGTCGAAAGTTTCCTGGATTGCTACCTCGCCTAAGTGTGCTAGAATTCTGCCATCTGGTGCAATGATCTGCCTCTCTTGAGCATTATAGTGGATAGCACATTCCACCATTAACTCTGCACAATCCTTTGCAGGAGGGAATCCAGCTGCCTGAAAAATCCCATTTCTGACTATCCGTCTAGCTATCGGTGTTGGTAGTCCGTTCTGTCCATATACTCTTCTTCTGAACTGAAATGGTAAAAAACTTCTTGTATTAACATAAAAGGAGAGGTTACAATTTATAGAGTGCATAAAGCACTGTAGATATTAAATATCTACCTACTGACAGAAAATATCTAACCTAACAGATAGAAAATATCTAATCTATTAAATACATGACATTGACCATTAATATATATAAGAATATAATTTATTCTAACACCCTCCCTTAATGGTCAATTTGTCAACAACACCAAGGTGCCCTCTGAATTTTACAAATTTATCCGGGCTCACAGACTTGGTGAGAATGTCTGCAGTCTGATCCGCCGTCGGAACATACTGCAGCTGAACTGATCCGTCTTCTACCAGCTGGCGAATGTAGTGACAATGAAGCTCAACATGCTTGGTACGTTCATGGAAGACTGGATTTTTGGCCAGTTTGAGCACCCCTTGATTATCAGTGTAGAGGGGAGAAGGCCCTGCTTGTGACATTTGCATGTCAGAAAGCATCCTACGAAGCCAAACTGCCTCACATGCTGCTTTAACAGTTCCTCGATATTCAGCTTCTGTCGAGGAAAGAGCTACTGCCTGTTGCTTCTTGCTGGTCCATGTTACAGCACCGGTACCCAAACTAAATACATACCCAGAAGTAGATTTTCGATCATCCACGGAACCTGCCCAATCTGAGTCTGTGTAACCAATCAGCTTTGGATCTTTGCATCTTGCATACAGAATGCCATAGTCGGAAGTGCCCTTAACATATCTCAGCACTCGCTTCGCTGCAATCCAATGATCAGCTTTAGGAGCTGTCATGAAGCGAGAGATGTAGCTCATGGCAAAACTGATGTCTGGTCTAGTGGCAGCGAGGTAGATGAGACTGCCCACTAGTTGTCTGAATGTCATTTCATCGACTGGAGGTGAATCAGAGTTGGCTGATAACTTCAGCCCCTTCTCCATGGGTGTGGAAGCAAGTTTGCAATCTTGCATCCGGAATTTGTCAAGCAAACTTCTGGCATATTTTGACTGAGAGATGAAGATGCTACCATCGGTCTGCCAAACTTCAATACCCAAACAATAATGGAGAAGCCCCAAATCTGTCATGTCAAAAGTCTGACACAAATCCTTGTTTGATTGTTGCAATCAAATGTGTTGAACTACCAGTAATGATCAAATCGTCAACATAGACAACAAGAAATAGAATATCATCACCAGAGTGTTTGACATACAGATTACTGTCAAAAGGGCTGCGCTGAAAACCTTGATCAACCAAGTACTGATCAATCTTGAAATACCATGCACGGGGAGCCTGTTTCAGTCCATAGAGCGCTTTCACGAGTTTACACACTTGATGTTCTTTGTCGGCAACCTTGAAACCAGGAGGCTGCGTCATGTAGACTTCTTCCTGTAAATCACCGTTGAGGAAGGCACTCTTAATGTCCATCTGATGAACTGTCCATCCAAATTGGGCTGCAATAGCGAGAAGAAGACGAATTGTGCTCATCTTGGCAGTAGGAGCAAAGGTCTCCTCATAATCAATGCCCTCCCGCTGTGTGAATCCCCAAGCAACCAATCTGGCCTTGTACTTATCCAAAGTACCATCTGCATGATACTTGACCTTGTAAACCCATTTGCAACTGATAGGTTTCTTCCCAGGAGGAAGATCAGAAAGAACCCAAGTGTGATTCTTCAGAAGACTATGATATTCTGTTTGCATAGCCTATTCCCACTCTGGAATTCCTTTAGCCTTTGAATATGTATGAGGCTCGTAGATGCTGTGGATGTTGGCCATAAGAGCGAAGTTGACTATGGACTGCTGCTTGCTTTTGCTACGAGTTGATCGGCCCTCAATGAGTTCATCATCATGAAGATCGCCGATTGTCTTGGCCCACCACTTAGGCCGACAAGTAGAAGTGCCAACATCTGAAACAGGAGTAACAGCATCTCCTAGGATATCTGGAACAAGGTCATCTGGAGGTGAGTCCTGAGGAAAGTCAGGTGGTGCAAGCTCAGGACCAGTAGACCCCTCATCTTCAGAGTCAGAATGCTCCGAAGCCCTCCCATTATGGGAACCAAGAGGAAGACGAACACCCTCATCAGGAACCTTAGTAGGTTGATCCGCAGGACTGGTGGTAGGAACAAATGGACTAGTAGTCTCATCAATCACAACATCACGACTGAATATGAAAGGATCTGTCTCCACATCAACCAACCTGTAGGCTTTGTGATTGTCGCTGTAGCCAGTAAACATAAGTGTCTGGCTCTTGGAGTCCAACTTGGCACGCTTGGCGTCTGGAATCCATACATGAGCGGTAGAACCGAAGACTTTCAGATGGCCCACCTTAGGCTTGCGTCTTGACCAGGCTTCTTCAGGAGTCATCTTCTTAACGGCCTGTGTAGGTGACCGATTCAGGAGGTAGACTGCAGTATAGACTGCTTCAGCCCAATATTTCTTAGGTACATTTCTGTACTCGAGCATAGAACGAGCCATTTCGGTAATGGTGCGATTCCTGCGTTCAACGACACCATTCTGCTGAGGGGTGTAGGGTGTGGTGAGTTGGCGCTTAATGCCGTGTGCAGCACAAAAAATAGAGAAGTTAGTTGAACAAAACTCCCCCCCATTATCTGACCTTAGAGTAACAATGTGAGAACCCGATTCTTTCTCAACTAAGGCTTTGAACTGCTGAAATGTGCTGAACACATCTGACTTTTGTTTCAGAAAATACACCCACATTTTGCGACTGAAATCATCAACAAACAATAAAAAGTACCTGGACCCAGTAACAAAAGGAGTGTTCATCGGTCGACATACATCAGCGTGAACCAATTGAAGTACCTTGGAGGCTCGCCAAGAATCACCATCCGAGAACGGTGTCCGATGCTGCTTGCCAGCTTGACAGGCTCCACAAACTCCATGATTTTTAGTTTGGATCTCAGGTAGACCAACAACAAGACCCTCCCGAGATAACTGAGAGAGGTAGTGGACATTCAAGTGCCCATAACGCTGATGCCAAAGTTTGTTGATGGTTGTACTTCGGGCTGCGAGAGCGTGCTCCTGAGAATCACCGGAATCAGCAAGTCGATACAAACCATGATCCTCAAGTCCCATCGCAATTGTTGTACGAGTCTCCCGATCAACGATGCTGCAGGTGGACGAACTGAAAACAACATCTAACAGGGGAGAATGCCGCATGATCTGACTGACGGAGAGGAGATTATGTTCCATGCCTGGAACATAGTAGACATCGAGAAAGAGTAAATTTCTTCCTCCCGAGTGAATCTGGACAGTGCCCTTACCAGCAACTGTGTACTCTTCTCCTCCTCCAAAAATGACAGAATCTGAGAAGGGTTCGAACTTTGTGAACCAATCCCGACGATGAGTAAAATGCCGCGAAGCCCCGGAATCGATATACCAAGCAGAAGAATGTACCGGATCTGCAGTTCTCTTGGCCATAAACGCAAAGAATGCAGACTCTTTCTGCTCAGTGTGCTCAGCGACATGTGCCTTCTGTTGAGATCCTCCCTGCTTCTTTTGTTCAAAAGCCAACCGAATGCGACAATTAGCCTTAATGTGACCGAATTTGTGGCAATAATTGCACTGAACGTTCTTCTTCTTCTTGCTGTCCTGTGAAGAACCAGAGCCTTTTGGCTGAGAAGATTGAGCCTTCCCTTTGTTCTTAGCAGAAGATTTGGCAGAGAATGCCTGTTCTGTGGAGGAGGAACTGGTACTGCTTCCAAACTGCTGTCTCCAACGATCCTGTTGTAGAAGCTTGTTACACAAGTCTGGAAACTTCAAGTCAACGTTTGTTGAAGTAATATTGAGCGTTTCAATGAAATGCTCGTAAGACTTTGGCAAACTCTTTAGAGTTATAACAACCATGTCCTCTTCCTCCATCTTTCGTCCAATGGCTTCCAGCTGGTCTCGAATCTCTTTGATCTTTGTCAGATGCTTTTGAAGAGTAGTGTGCTTCTCGTCCATCATTATTGAAAAAAGCATGTTCTTAAGGAAAAATGCACGACTCTTATCTGACGTTTCGTGAAGATCCTTCAAGGTTGTCCATACCTCAGCAGCTGTTTTTCCTAACGGCACTTGTGGCAGTTGATCGTCAGTGACGGAAAGCTTGATGACCATGACGGCTTCTCGGTTGCGTTCATCCCATTTGTCCTGATCCTTTCCGGCTATAATGGGTCGAGGTGAGTGCCCCAAGACGACCTGATTGAGACAACGATATTCAAAGATCGTCAGCATACGCTGCTTCCAGGTGTTGTAATTCTTCCCATTGAACTTCTGGCTGCTTTCGAGCATTATGTTCGTGAGAGATGCCATCACGTACCTCGCGGTCAAACTGGTGAAGGCAAGATAATGCAAAGAAAACAGAAATACAGAAATCCGAACACGGATTTTGAGGTTTTACTGAAAACCCAGAAAAGAGAAACAAAAACCTAGAAGGATGGAAGAATACCCAAAAAAATTTGACAACACGAATTTCGAGGCACGGAAATCGAGGTACCCAGAAAAATCTAGTGACAACCCAGTTGAGATCTCGCAAAACCCAAAAGGAATCTGCGATCAGAAAAAAATTTCGACTTCAAACTGAGGCACAAATTTCAATGCACAGGAAACGAGGTACCCAGAAAAAATGGACGACGACCCAATTGAGATCTCGGAAAACCCAGAAGGAATCTGCGATCAGAAAAAAATTTCGACTTGAAACAGAGGGACAAAACCCTAGTCAAGCTGGCAGAAACCCTAGGTGGCCATGGGTGAACCAGAAATTTGCAGAAAACAGCAAAAAACTTCCAGAAATCGCGTCTAAATGCAGAGGTAAAAAAAACACCTTAGCTAGGGCACAAAAGACGTCCAAAATGAGACGAAAAAAACACACGAAATCAGAAGAAAAAGGCTGCAAACACGTCTGAAAAAACGCAGGTTTAAAAAATCACGAAAAACGGACCAGGTCTGAGAAAAACACGCGCCCAGAATGCAGATGAAAAAACGCGTACCAACAAAAACGTGAACAGGTCGTGGCCAAGAGAAAAACGCGGCAACAGAAGGAAAAAATCGCGTGCAGCAGAGGTCGCGCGTGGGTTGCAGAAGAGACTTGAGAAAACGCGACCGTATAAGGAGCTTAAAATCGCGCCCAGTTCTGCAAAAAACAGCCCCAGATCTTTGCCAGAAGACTACCACGATTTTTCCAAAGGAGGGTTGAAATTTTTAGTGAGTAAATACTCACGAAGATCTCAGACAAAACCCTCGATTTTCACCTTAATAAAAAAACGCGATTTTTTGCACTACAGAAACCCTCGAACTTTTTTTCAGACAAAGAGCCACGAAATCTCACGTGAGTATTTTTCACGAATTACAGATTTTTTTTGGAACTCGCCCAGAAACCCTAGACGGCTCTGATACCATGAAATGGTAAAAAACTTCTTGTATTAACATAAAAGGAGAGGTTACAATTTATAGAGTGCATAAAGCACTGTAGATATTAAATATCTACCTACTGACAGAAAATATCTAACCTAACAGATAGAAAATATCTAATCTATTAAATACATGACATTGACCATTAATATATATAAGAATATAATTTATTCTAACAAACTCATCAAAGTCAACATGCCTGAGATCGGTGTCTACAACGTTCTTCCATTCCGCTGGGTACCTTTGCTAGTGAACTTCATTTTTGCCGGTCTCTTTGATGATTCGCCCACAATGGTCATCAACCTGCAGTCAGAAAATTAACATTAATATGGAGATTTTTTGAATTAATTTATTCTCACGCCTTGGATTTGGAAAATTTACTTTCAGCTGATTAAATAATTAAATTGCTGCGAAAAAGCAAGCTGAAAATAAATGGACGAAGTTGAAAATTTTGCCACAACTTTTGCTAAGATGAAAGGACAGAAGAAGAATGGCGAATCAACTTGACTGAACATCAAACCTCAGTGAAGAACTGTTGGCTGCAAATCAGATTTAAATTCTGATTTTTTAAAAGAAGTGTGCCCCTTTTGCACAGAAGAATTTCAACTTCCAATAAATAAGTCTTCTCTTTTCCTGCGAAAATTCTTCTTCAACATAACATTACTTCTCTCTCTGGGAAATTCGATCTTGCCTACTGAACAATCGACTGCCTGATAATTTCGAGAGAGATCAAATTTCTCTTCAGCTATGTGTGAAAAAAAATGAGTTGCTGAAACTCATTATAATGCTGAAGGATTTAATTTATTTAGCAACTGCCTATTCTTCTCTCGATCTCGATTTGTTTTCATTTATTCAAACAGGCAAGTTTCCTTTTATTTTTCGAAAAGAATCAGTCTCGAACTTATCCAGGCAAATCTCATTGATCTTCAAAAATTCGATTTTTGCTTAAATAATTATCTTTGATTTTTTCGAATTTTGAAAGAGAACATTAAATATTTAATTAAATTCATGGCGAATTTAATTTTTTGCCCATCAGATTTCAACTTTGGCCGGCGTAATTGATTTCCTTCCAACTCTTGTCTAGAAAATTCGATTTTGCCCAAGGCATTTTAAATTTCCGAGTAGTTGAAAATAAATTATTAAAATATTAAAATATTTTAATTTATTCCAACCCGTTCGTTTTGGACCCATGGCTATTTTGATTTTCCTTTCATTTTTCTCGGCTAAAAGTGTATTTTCCAATTTTATTCTCAATTTCGTCTAGCCAAGTCAAAACTTAAGCCATTCCGTAGACAAACTTTATGCCAAATCCCTATTTTTCTTTGCCATGGCGAACTTTTAATAGCACTAAGCCTATTTTCTTCTGCCAAAGTCAAATTTTCTCTTGCTCAGTCGAATTTTTCTAAGCAAAATCCTTGTCTGGATGTCTTCATCGGGCGAATTTCTTTGACGCTTGACAAATTCTTCTTCCTTCTGGCCAAGGGCGATCCTTCCTGTCTCCCTGCCTTGTGCATTTTTCTCTGGCCAAAAGTGTCAATTTTTCCTCTAGATATTTAAGACTTTAGGCCAAATTCAAATTTCTCTTCTCTTTTGTACTGGGCACACTTCATTTTATTCCTTGCCAGGATTCTAACTTCTTTAGCACTTGTCCTTTCAAACTTAGCACTTAGCCTCTTGAGAACGTCATGATTCCTAGCCAAAATCTCCATTTTTCATCTTTTTCGAATTTGTCTTTTGACTAGGCACCAACACTTAGCAAAAATCATTATTTTATCCCTTGACAGACCATGGCGGACTTTCCACCCCCTTTGGCCAAGCATCTTGGACGTCCCTCTTTTCTAGGGCGGACTTTGGATGGTCTTTGCATCATCTCTCTTGAATGTGACGGACTTCTAAAGGTATTAGCATTTGCCTTAACACTTTGCCTCTTGGAAATATCACAACACTTAGCCAAAATTTTGATTCCACCTTTTTAGGCTCTTATACTTAGCAAAATTTTCGAAATTTTCCTTGGTAGGCATCAAGACTTAGTGAAATTTTTGATTTTTTCCCTTCTCATGTGCCTAGGCGGACTTCCCAACCTCTTGGCATGTGCATGGCGGACTTTGGAGGGGGCTAGGATGTTGAGGGCGGACTTCAAAACTTTTTGGCACTTTCTCCTTTGATGCTAAGGCAGACTTCACAAGCTTTTGGCACTTCCTTTCAAGTACATGGCGGACTTTAGAACTTCTTGGCATCATCCTCCTTGAAGTTGGCGGACTTTGAAGGAGACTAGGATATAGGAGGGCGGACTTTGAAAGATCTTTGACACTTCCATTTTGAACATGGCGGACTTTCAAGGAGATTAGGACATGCATGGCGGACTTCATCTTAGTCTTGGACATTCATACCTTCTTCCGTCCCTCATTTCAAGGACCTTTCTCATGGCAAATTTCAGACTTGAACAAATTTCTCATGAATTTCATCTTTTTAAGTTGATTTTTTGTGACTTTTTGCTTCAGATCTGATTAATTTCGAACCGATTTTTCCAGAATCTGATACCTTTTGGTCTGATTTTTCATGCTTTTCACTGATTTTCTCATGCTTTTTACTTTGTTTTTCCAGATTTTTCAATGATTTTTCAATTTTCTATTTGATTTTCTGAGTGATTTTTCGATTTTTTTGGACTTCTGAGTGCATTTTTGGAATTCGAGACCTTTCTAAATATAGAAACTTTCCAAAAATAGAAACTTTCTAAAAATAGAAAAAGCAAAACCCTAAAAAATAGGGAACATTGTTTGGCCCAAAAATGCCAAAAATGAAAAGCGAAAAAGCAAGATTTCCTAAAAAGTAGGAAGTCTCAGAATTGGCAGAATTCACAGGCAATCTTCGTTTCCTGGGCCTTCTGAGCGCTTCCATGACATCTACGCACTGATTCAAGCATGGATTACTAACTTGGCTCGGGTAACTCTCGGCAAACTGACTTGAAACTCTTAACAAAGTGATCTCACGTAACTGTTGCAAGGAGACAAAACCCTAAAAACTAGCAAACAACTGGGGGTCCCCATTGGCGATGGGGCGATGTGTGAAAAGGTCACAACAGTACCTACCTCAAGTCAAAGTATGGTGAATCTTTGAGACATTATAGGAGGGTGACCGACAGTTTTTTAATGCATTCAGACAGAAGAATAGATTAGGAGTGGCATATCTACTTTTCAGAGCAGGCAAGGGCTATCATTTCAGAGGGGGGTAATTGGTTCATCCAATTCCAACTTTCAACTACATCAAAGTGTTTGGTTTCTCGTCTTTTCCATATATGCTCCCTAGGTACCCCACTAATCATATGGTTATGCCTGAGTTTTATAGACAGTTGGCCAAAGTATATTTCCTGTTGAGAGATAAGACATAAGCAGGCAATAATCTTCCCCATTCAGATTGGCTTCTATAAATGCAAAAATTGTAAAGACACAAAATGGTAAAAAATTTGATATATTTACAATTGGAGCGAAAGCTCAATAAATAATTTACAGAGATTTACAAAAATAGCAAGTTTCTAAAAGAAACTGAGGAAGATCGATAAAACGATCTTATCAAGAATATTACAATAGAATAATACAATATTGAGCATTAAATAATTAATTAGAAAATATTATTTTAATACCCTCCCTTAATGCTCAATCTGTCAACTACACCAAGATGCCCCCTGAATTTTACAAACTTATCTGGACAGAGCAACTTGGTGAGAATATATGTTGTTTGCTCCTCTGTTGGAACATACTGCAACTAAACTAATCCGTCTTCAACAAGCTTCTGAATGAAGTGACAATGAATTTCCGCATGCTTGGTTCTTTCATGAAAGACTAGATTTTTGGCAAGTTTGAGAACTCCCTGATTGTCACAGAACAAAGGAGTTGGACCTGCTTGAGATATTTGCATATCCGCAAGCATCCAGCGAAGCCAAACTGCCTCACAAGCTGCTTTAACTACTCCCTAATACTCTGCTTCTATTGAGGAGAGAGCCATTGCCTACTGCTTCTTACTAGTCCAAGTGACTACACCAAATCCCACACTGAAAACATACCCAGATGTTGATTTTATGTCATCAACTGAACCTGCACAATCTGAGTCTGTGAAACCAGAGAGTTTAGGATCGTGACTCCTAGTGTAAAGAAGTCCATGATCAGAAGTTCCCTTAACATAACGTAGCACACGCTTCGTTGCTACCCAATGATCAGCTTTGAAGGCTGTCATGAAGCGTGAAACGTAGCCCACTACAAAACTGAGGTCAAGTCTAGTGGCAATGAGATAGATGAGGCTTCGCACTAGTTGCCTGAACAAGGATTCATCTACTACAGGTGAAGCTGATTTAGCTAACAACTTGAGCCCTTTTTCCATGGGTGTGGAGGTAGGTTTGCAATTGTGCATTCGGAACTTATCCAGTAGACTTCGAGCATATTTGGACTGGGAGATGAAGATACTACTCTCGGTCTGCCAAACCTCAACACCTAAACAGTAATGCAAAAGTCCCAAATCTGTCATGTCAAATGTGTTGCACAAATCTTGTTTGATCTCAGCGATCAAATGTGTCAAGCTACCAGTAATGATCAAGCCATCCACATAGACAACAAGCATAAGAATATCACTACCAGTATGTTTGAAATACATATTAGAGTCAAATGGACTCCTTTGAAAGCCATGATCTGTGAGGTACTTGTCAATCTTAATGTACCAAGCCCAAGGAGCCTATTTCAAGCCACAAAGTGCTTTTACCAGTCTGCACACCTTGTGTTCTTTACCGACAACCTTGAACCATGGAGGTTGCGTAGGTTGCATCATGTAGACTTCTTCCTTCAACTCACCGTTGAAGAAAGCACTCTTAACATCCATATGATGAACTTTCCAACCAAACTGGGCTGCTAAGGCAAGGACGAGCCAAATGGTACTCATCTTGGCTATAGGAGCAAAAGTCTCCTAATAGTCAATGCCTTCCTTTTATGAGAACCCCCTAGCAACGAGACGAGCTTTGTACTTTTCAAGGGTTCCATCAGCCTTATATTTAACCTTATACACCCATTTGTAGCTAATGGGCTTCTTCCCTGGAGGAAGATCAGAAAGGACCCAAGTGTGATTCTTTTGAAGACTCTGGTATTCAACCTCCATAGCCTTTTCCCACTCAGGAATTCCTTTAGCCTTTGAATATGTCTGAGGCTCATAGACACTGTGAATGTTAGCCATGAGAGCAAAATTAACTGTATGTTGTTGTTTGCTCTTATTTCTGGACGATCCACCCTCAATGAGCTCATCATCATGAAGATCACCAATAGTCTTAGCCCACCATTTAGGCCGTAAAGTAGAAGTGCCAACATCGGATACAACAGGAGGAGCTGAAACTGGTATTGGATTTGGAACAGGTTCATTAAGTGGAAGATCAATATCATCCGGAGGAAAATCAAATTGAGCATCATCAAAGACAAAATCCTCATCATCCCTCCCATCAGGTGGACCTAACGGAAGACGAACACCCAAATCAAAAGCTTCAAAGGTTGATCCTCAGAATGTTGCACAGACGAGGAAAGGTGAAATGAAAGGGTCCTCGTTCTTCATCAAAGACGACATCCCGACTGAAGATGAGACGATCAGTGTCTACATCAATCAACCGATAAGCCTTATGGTTGTCATTGTACCCTGTGAACATAAATAAGCTTTTGACTCTTGGAATCCAACTTCAGGCGCTTGGCATCTAGAATCCATACATATGCTAAAGAGCCAAAGATTTTTCAAATGACTGGTCCTAGGTTTTCAGCCAGTCCAAACTTCCTCAGGAATCTTCCCCTTAACAGCCTATGTAGGAGACCGATTAAGGAGATAGATAGCAATGTAAACTGCTTCTGCCCAATATTTGTTCGGAACACTCCTATGTTGTAACATGGAGCGGGCCATCTTAGTGATTATACAATTGCGCCACTCTACAACACCATTTTGCTGAAGAGTGTAGGGTGTGAATAACTGGCATTTGATGTCGTGTGTATCACAGAAATTGGAGAAAGCAATAGAACAAAATTCCCCCCCATTATCTAACCTAAGAGTGATTATGGAACATCCAGACTCTTTTTCTACTAAGGCCTTAAACTTCTGAAATACAGTAAACACATATGATTTTTGTCTAAGAAAGTACACCCACATTTTACAACTAAAATCATCAACAAAAAGCAAGAAATACCTACAACCAGTAACAAAAGGTGTATTCATTGGCCCACACACATTAGTGTGAACCAACTGCAATACCTTAGAGGCTCGCCATGAGTCACCATCCGTGAATGGTGTCCTGTGCTGCTTCCCAGCCTGACAAGCTCCACAAACTCCATGATGTTGAGTCTGGATCTCGGGTAAACCAGCTACAAGTCCTTCCCAAGCTAGCTGAGAGAGATAGTGCACATTTAAGTGCCCATACCGCTGATGCCAAAGATTGGTAATAGCAAAAATTTTGGCTGCCATGGCTAACTCCGAAGAATCACCTGCATCCACAAGTTTGTATAGACCATGATCCTCAATACCAACAACGACAGTGGTGTGAGTCTCCCAATCAATAATCAAACATTTGTGTGCACTGAATACCACATCCAACTGAGGAGAATGCCACATGATCTGATTGACAGAGAGAAGGTTCAATTCCATTCCAGGAATGTAGTATACATTGAGGAATATGAGATTCCTCCCACCAGACTAAATCTAAATAGTGCCCTTACCGACAACAGTATACTTTTCACCTCCTCCAAAAATAATTGAGTCAGTGAAAGGAGAGAAGTCTATGAACCAATCACGCCGATGGGTGAAGTGTCGCGAAGCACCTGAATCAATGTACCAGGCAGAGGACTTCACATAATCTATAGGTCTTTTAGCCATGAAGGCGTAAAAGGCAGATTCCTTCTACTCAGTGTGCTCGGCAACATTTGCTTTCTATTGAGACCCTTCCTGCTTCTATTCAAAAGCCAAATGCTAACGACAATCCTTCTTCATATGACCATATTTGTGGCAGTAATTACACTAAATGTTTGTTTTCTTAGGGCTTCCCGGAGGTTGACTTGAGCCTTTCTGCTACAAAGGCTGACATTTCCCTTTGTTCTTAGGCTGAGACTTAGCTGCAAAAGATTGTTCTGTAGAGGACGAAGAAGCACTACTCCCAAACTGTTGTTTCCAGCGTTCCTACTGCAAGAGGATGGTACAAAGCTCTGGAAACTTCAGCTCAACATTAGTAGATGTAATGTTGAGGGTTTCAACAAAGTGCTCATAAGACTTTTGTAGACTTTTCAAGATGATTACTACCATGTCTTCTTCCTCCATCTTCCAACCAATCGCCTCCAACTAATCACGAATGTCCTGAATCTTCGTCAAATGCTCTGGTAAGGACATTCTTTCATCCATCATGATGGAGAATAGGTGGTTTTACAGAAAGAATGCACGGCTCTTGTCGGAGATCTCATGCAAGGTTTTAAAGTGCTCCCAAATCTCAACAGCTGATTTTCCAGATGGAACTTGTGAAAGATGATCATTAGTAACTGAAAGCTTAATGAGCATCACCGCTTCACAATTTTGCTCGTCAAACTTTTCTTGGTCTTTACCCAACGATGTGGGATGAGTAGTAGTACCTAGAACAATCTAATCAAGGCAAAGATATTCAAAGATAGTCATCATTCACTACTTCCAAGTGTTATAATTTATGCCATTAAATCGCTGACTGCCTTCCAACATTATGTTGGTCAAACTCACCATCTTGCACACTTTTTGAGGCACGAAAAACAAGACATAGAAGAGGTGATAAAACTAATTGCACGGAACCCAAGATGCGAATTCTAATGTATTGAGGCAATTTCAGGCACAAAATTAAGGTAAACTTGTTGGCACAAATCCGAATGCATGGATTACGAAGCACCCAGAAAATTCTAACGACTACCCAAAAAACTTCTCCAAAAACCCAGAAAAAATCTGTGATCAAAAAAATATTTCAACTTCAAAATAAAGGGTTTTTCAAAAACCCTAGCCACCAAAATGCATTTTTGAAAAAAATAGAATTTGCCCACTATTTTCAGCAAAGGCACAATTTGTAGAAAAATACTTCACATAGAAAAATGCGTCACAAGAACTAGGGAAGCTCACGAGATTTTTCCAAAGAGACGTTTTTTTTACGCCTCAAAAATGCCACAAAATCGTGGCAAAAGAACACGAGCTGGGAGGAAAAAAATGCATCTAGAAACACATTCGCGGGCAAAATGCAGACTGAAAACCGCATTTAAAAAACGGGTGCAAAAGAAGGTTTCCAGTGGCGCGCGATTTTCAGGTAGAAAAGAAAACAAACACATCCAAGAATGCACGAAACACGCCCAGGTAACAAGACAGATCGCGGCCAAATGTAGTTAAAACAAAACACGTCTAAATTTCCAAAAAAACACCAAAAAATGCGAGAAGAAAGTAGCGCAACCAGAAAGTCACTCCAGAAAAAAAAAACCGAGGGTTCCTAAAATCGTGAGGAAAAAATCTACGCCCAGAAATCACAATTTTTTCCCTTATGAAGGTCGCGCAATTTTATTCAAAAACCCCACAAAAGAAAAAATTCAAAAAACAAAGGCGCTCAGATTCGAAATTTTCTCTAATACCATGTAAAGACACAAAATGGTAAAAAATTCGATGTATTTACAATTGGAACGAAAGCTCAATAAATAATTTACAAAGATTTACAAAGATAGCAAGTTTCTAAAAGAAACTGAAGAAGATCGATAAAACGATCTTATCAAGAATATTACAATATAATAATACAATATTGAGCATTAAATAATTAATTAGAAAATATTATTTTAATAAAAATGCCAAACATGTATGTATAGAGCTCTTTAAATGTAACCTGAAACTTATCTATGAAAAGCATACTATGATCCTAAAGGTATTTTATTCAAGAGGTTGAGATTTTTAGCATATGCTAGACATGGAAGACTTTTGGTCAAATTGTAGAGATGAATTTGAGATAAGAAGAAGATTTTATAGTCAGTTTGTGAATAAACAAATGATTGACTTTATCCCCAGAGAGGTGCCTGAGGACTATTCAGATTCTAACTCAGAAGTTTTGTCTCCTCATTTGTACTCATCTTCTTGTAGCCTTTGACTTTAGCTATAAGAAGTGAGCATATATTTGCATCATCTAGATTAAATTTTTCACACTAAGCAAGATATCAAAAAAGCCTCTTATTAGTGCAAAAGTGCTGAATTGCCTTGTGCTCTAGCCTTAAAACAAAAAGATAGATTTGCCTTTAGTTTGTATTTCAGCAAGCTCATAGAAATCCTTGCTATTTTTAGTTATTTTTTAAATTTTCTGCAAGCTCATAGAAATCCCTGCCTTTTTTAGTTATTTTTTAAATTTTCTGCAAGCTCAAAGAAACCCCTAGTAGTTTTAGTTTTTTTTTTTTTTTTTCTATGTAAGGAACTCATTAAAAAGGGAGTTTTCCCTACAAATTTGAAGAAAGGTTTTATCTTACATGCAATTCCATTTTATGTTGTTCCAAAAGGTACAAATTAGAATGCTAACAAAGTCCTGCAAGTTTCTTGGCAGACTCGCCTGAAACTCGCAAGTTTTCTTGGCAAACTCAGCTAACAAAAGAATTGCAAACCCTTGATAAAACCCTGATTTTCTATGTTTCTTCTCATTTTCGTCTTCAATGATTAGGTACTCAGTGTTATGAATTGATTGTCAAGTGATTGAAAGGCTATTGATTTTTGGTTACAAGCAATAAGATCAAGAAAAATGGCATGCCTATGGACTTGAAGGCCTTAATATAGGCCTCATAGCAAAAGCCACACTTTGTAATGTCCCCATTTTCGATGTCCTTATTTGGGCTAGTTTGGTCTTGACTCACTATTTTTAGTAAGTACTATATTTAGTAACTAGTCCTAGCAACAGTGCAGTGTAGGGTTTCCTGTTTGGGTAGTGTGTGGCAGTTGTCAGGTGAACTCTAATGTTTTGTGCCAGTTTGGTGATTTAGAGTATTTACTATTTTTAGCAATTGCTATAAATAGTAAGTCTATTTTTGGTAACTAGTCTCAGACCCATAGTGTTCTCAGCAGTGTTATTTCTATGGTGGTGTTGGAAAGCCTAAGGTTGGATTATTTGATATTTGTTTGTTATCAATCACTTAAGTTATTTTTATAAAATAACTTTATAACTTAAGTGAAGGGGTAGGTGGTCATCAAAAAGTACCTTGTGTTAGTTTTAGACCAGAAATGTAAATAAGAAGAAATACAACACACTAAACAAAGAACACTGCGAATTACCCTAGGAAAACCCTCCTCGAGGGAGAAAAACCCAGCAAAATATATCTCTTATATATTGAAAGAATAAGAGCAAAAATCTGCTTACAATTCAAGCCCTACACAAGGCCGAATTTAATACAATGAATAGTGAAACCTCTCCTTGATACAGATGAATATAATTCTTCTTGAAATCTAATTTGCTGTTAAAGATGGCGATCTACTGCTTGAAGTGCGAACTTCTACTTAGGAATGCGAATTGAAGAGAGAATGATTTGATGCTAAAATGAGTGATCTTCACCTTGCTTATATACAAATCTAGGCGACCTCTTCTCTGGGTCGGCCCTAGAAAAAAATAATATTATTTGAAAATCAAAAAAAGACCGACCTACCTTGGAGGTTGTTTATTTAATTTTATTTTAGAGAAAAATATCTCCTACCGCTATAAACATTAACACTCCCTCTTAGTTAGGGAGGTATTTTTCCAAAAATCCTCATCATGGAGTCTCTCAACATGACGTCCACAATGGCTACACCCATTTGTGGAAAACCACATCTCAGTCTCAGAGATGTACAAGAGTTTATCACAGAGTCTCTCAATGTGATGTCGTCATGGAGTCTCTCAACATGACGTCCACAATGGCTACTCGCATGTGTGGAAAGCAACACATGTACAAGTGTTCATCACGAAGTCTCTCAACGTGATGTCATCATGGAGTCTCTCAACATGACGTCCATGATGGCTACTCGCATGTGTGGAAAGCAACACATGTACAAGTGTTCATCACAGAGTCTCTCAACGTGATGTCATCATGGAGTCTCTCAACATGACGTCCACAACGGCTACTCCCATGTGTGGAAAACACAAGTACAAGGGTTCATCACAGAGTCTCTCAACGTGATGTCATCATGGAGTCTCTCAACATGACATCCACAATGGCTACTCCCATGTGTGGAAAGAAACACATCTCCATCTCAAAGATGTACGAGGGCTTTCACCTCATATTTCTTTGTCTCAAAGAAATATGCATTATAGCAAAGCTCACTGATGCTGAGTCTCCCTCTTGGCCAAGGCGACATTCTCCACTACCCCAAGCTTGTCCCAGAAATGTGCAAACTTCACTCTGGAAAGAGGCTTGGTGAGAATATCAACCATTTGATCATCAGTGCAAATGTACTTGAGTTGAATTGCTTTCCTCAGCACCATGTCTCTGATGTAATGATACTTGATCTCCACATGCTTTGTCCTATCACGAAACACTAGATTTACTGAGAGCTTCACACAGCTTTGATTATCACAATGAATCGCAGTCGGCTCCAATATTTGCCCAAACAATACTGTAAGGAGCTTTCGAAGCCACACTGCTTCTCGAGCTGCCACACATGCTGCAATATATTCAGCCTCTACAGTGCTTAGTGCCACAGAAGTCTGCTTCCTGCTACACCAACAAATCATGGCAGACCCCAAACTGAAGCAACATCCAAAGGTGCTCTTCTTATCAGTTACACTCCTGACCCAATCAGAATCAAAATAGCCTTGTAACTTCAAGTCTTCACAGGAAGTATATCTCAAGCCATATCCCACAGTGCCACGCAAGTATCTCAGAATATGTTTTGCTGCAACTAGATGTATTTGTCTTGGTTCACACATGAATTGACTGAGAGCACTCACTGCATAACAAATGTCTGGTCTAGTGTTGACTAGATACATCAATGATCCAATCAATTGTCTATACACGGTGGGATCTACCAAATCTAAATTAGTTGTTGAGTCACTCAACTTCTTCAAATTTATCTCCATAGGTATAGACATGGACTTGCAATCCATCATCCCAAATCTCTTCAAGATGTCTATAGTGTATTTTCCTTGACTTAGAATAATCTCATCAGGTCGTTGCCACACTTCCAATCCCAGGAAGTAATGCATAGGACCAAGATCCTTCATCTCAAACTCAAAGGTTAACTCTTTCTTGCATTTGACAATGAGATACTCTGCTCCAGTGAGAAATAAATCATCAACATAAAGAACCAATATCAAAGCCTCACCATCAACTATCTTGAAGTAAAGATTGGAATCTGCATCATTCTTGGAGAATCCCAAGCTCATCAAATATCTATCAATCCTTTCATACCATGCACGAAGTGCTTGCTTGAGGTCGTACAATGCCTTCTTCAATCTACATACATAAGACTTCTTCCCATGAATCACAAAACCATCTGGTTGCTCGATGTACACTTCTTCAATCACACCATTAAGAAATGCAGTCTTTATGTCCATTTGATGTAACTTCCAGCCTTTAGCGGATGCAATAGCAATAATTGTTCTGATAGAAGTGTATCGAGCAATAGGAGCAAATGTTTCCTCATAATCTATTCCCTCCTCCTAAGAGAAGCCTCTTGCCACAAATCTTGCCTTGTGTTTCTCAATGCTACCATCAGCTGCATGCTTGATTTTGTAGAGCCATTTGGAAGACACTACTGATTTCCCTTTAGGTCTCAGAACAACATCCCATACATCATTCTTAATGATGGACTGATACTCTTCTGTCATTACATCTCTCCATACCTACTGGTTGGATGCCTCCTCAAAACTGGAAGACTCAGAATCAATGATGTGACTCATCAATGCCACATAACCTGGAAACTTCTGTGGTCTCTTGCTTTCCCTAAAGGTGCCTCGAGGAGTTGCATACTTTTCTGCCTCTTGCATAGTTTGTTGAGCCCATAGAGGCCTCTTCCGACCTACGGCAATGTCTCTAGGCCCATCAGTTGGTTCTATAGGATCAACTGGTTCAATAGTCTCGGCCAGTTCGTTGGACTCCCTCTGAATGTCAAGAGTGTGATCAAGAGTTATGTCCATATCCTAAGTAGACTCTTGCTCTTCACTGTCTATCTCCATATAGGACCCTTTAATCTTTTGAAGGCTACTTCCTCTTCAAAGGAGACATCCCTACTAATCTCAATCTGTTTCTGCCTTAGAATATAGACTCTCTGCCCTAGAATATAGACTCTATAGGCCTTTGAAGACTCACTATATCCTACGAATATACCCTTCTTGCCTGAAGGTTCTAGCTTTGATCTTTTATCCTTGGGCACATGAATGTAAACAGGGCAACCAAAAATTCTTAAATGACTAACCTCAGGTTTCACACTTATGAAGGCCTCCTCATGAGTCATGTTTCCCAATATTCAATGAGGGCTTCTATTCTGAACATACATGACGATTCTGGAAGCTTCCGCCCATAGGAAAGTCTGTAAATCTTGATCATGAATCATAGCCTCGGCTGCCTCTACTATGGATCTATTCTTTCTATTGGCAACTCCATTTTGCTGAGGGTTGTACGGAACACAAAACTCCCTCTTGATCCTTGCCTCAATGCAAAAATCACGAAAACCTCCAAAAGTGTATTCTCCTCCATTGTTTGATCTCAGAACTTTAATCCTTTTCCCGAACATGTTTTCAACTTGAGCCTTGAATTCTTTGAATCTATCAAATACCTCTTCACACTCCTTAGATTTCAAGAAATAAATACAAGTCTTTCAAGAATAATCATCAATGAAAATCACATAGTACCAAAATCCACTCAAAGATGCCACAGACATTGGTCCACATAAATCAGAATGAACAAGATCTAAAATTCCCTTTGATCTACTATCACTACTATGAAAAGGACTCTTGATACTCTTACCAAGTGCACATCCTTTGCAAATGCCATCGTGCTCCAAACCAAGCGTAGGAAGACCAGTAACCATCTTCTCCATGGATGGAAGGGCTCTGAAGTGTAAGTGACCAAGTCTCCTGGCCATACCTCACTTAAGGTGATAGAGTCGTGCAATAAAGCCTGGACTGGACGAATTGATAATCTGTATAGGCTCTCCTGACGAACTCTAATTACACGAGCTGATTTTATACTAGAGTTCTTAGGCCAAGCACGAACTTTCCCTTCAGAAAAGGCAACCTTGTACCCTTTGTCCTCCAAGGCTGAAATGGAGACAAGATTTCTTTTGATCCCTGGTACAAACAAGACATCACTCAAATGAAGAGGGATACCTAAATCTAACTGCAGAGAAGTGGTCCCAGCTCCTTTTACGGAATAACAAGCATCATCTCCGATTATCACTTGCAAGTTAGTCTCATTCTCTACCAAGTCTAAAAGATGCTCTCAATATCCTATAATATGTCGTGAAGCACCACTATCAATCAACCAAGTGTCACTGTCAGTTGGAACATTGCTTGAAAGAGCGGAGATGAATAGAAATCCCCCTAAGCTATCTCTAGATTCCTTTTGAGGTGACACATCATCAACATCTGCAGTAGAGGCATGTTGCTTTGGCTTTGATATGCAATCTCGATCATAATGACCATACTCGTCACACCTGTAACATTAAATGTGAGAGAGGTCCTTCTTCTTTGGTTTTGGAACAAAATCTGATTTTTTGTCTCTATTCCTCTTGAAATTGCCTATTTTCCCTTCTCTTCCTTTTCTTCTGGAAGCTTGAGCAGCTAGGACATGACTTTCTTCATAATGAGAATTTCGCCCATTTCCTCTTGCTGCCAACATGGACCCTTCTTTAATACAATCAGCTCGAAGACAATCAAACTTGGGCAACTTAGATCTCCCACTGATGCTTTGAATAAAAGGCTCCCAAGATTCAGGAAGACCATTCAGTGCCAACATAACCAGATCTCTATCTTCGACTATGTCTCCAATAGTGCATAGTTGATCTCTTAATTCAGCAATCTTCATGAAGAAGGAGATGACTGAATCTCCTTTAGCCATTTTTATATGATGGAGTTGTTGTCTCAAAGCAAGGGCTCTGTTGGTATTGTTGATCTCATACAATCCTTGTAGAGCCTCAAACATTTATTTGGCTATCTTCATCTTGGAGATGATCGGAACTAGGTGATCCTTCACGGAGTCTATCATGATCTTCCTAGTCTTCGTGCCATTTCTCTTCTATTGAATTTTCTCAGCATCATCGAATGGCTCGGGCACATCATTTTCCACAAAATCTAGAAGATCATTCTCCTCTAGGGCAATGAGAACTTTGAATTTCCAAGAGTTGAAATTTGATGCTCCATCAAGCCTATCTTCGACCTTGACTCCGTTCACCATCTTCAAATCTTTGACATATTGCCCTAGATTAAGAGATGTCTTGACTGCTTAAACAAATCTTCTTGATGTTTTATGGCAGCGTCGTGGTCTTCTCCCAACGATCTCCCTTACTACATTTGAGATAAATTAAATTATAGCCTATGGCTATTTAATTTATATGATATCGATATTTGAAGAGACACATTCATTGGTTGTTATAATTAATTATAAAGTGGCACAAATTAATGAAGAGGCTTGATTTGCTAATGAGGCCGACTATCTTCTTGGACGCGATTTTATGGAGGAGTGCATCTTTTTATGTGAGGCCCACTTGTGTTCTTGAAGGGTCACGTCTCCTTTCATATTGTATATATAAATGATGTTTCTCTCCTTGCTATTCATTCACTCATTGTCTCATAACCAGTTCGTCCTTCATCTCAAGTGCAAGTTCTTCTCGAGGCAGATCGATATTATTAGAGGCTGAGTTTTCTTCAGCATATTGTCTATTTGTATTGCTGTCTTGCATCACTCCTTGGTGCATGTATTTAGGCCTTCATATCAGCCTCTTGTAAGGAGATCATTATTGTGTTGATTCAATATATAAGTGATATATTGTTGCTGGGTCTTTCTCCCTCAAGAGGAGGGTTTTCCCAGGGCATCTGCTATGTTACTATGTCTGATTTTGAATTAATTTTTCTGTGCATTATATCTGATCATAAAACTAACATGGTATCAGAGCAAGTTTGAAGAAGATCGTGATCAGATTTGTTATTGCAGCGATACTCTTTATCCTCTTTATCATTTTTTGTCTATCTCTATTTTAGTCAAGATGGTGATCGGTCTTAAGATTGAGGATAGACTTGAGGGAACATCTAACTACACGTCATGGAGGTTCAGAATCATGCTCACCTTGGAAGAGAATGACTTGGCTGAGTTTGTGGAGACCAAAGTTCCCGAACCAACAAAGGAAGAAGAGAAGGTGCAGTGGAGAAAGAAAGACATCAAGGCAAAGAAGATGTTAGTTGATTCCATTAAGGATCATATTGTTCTGATTGTCTCCAAGTTGAAGATGGCAAGAAACATGTTCAAAACTTTGGAGATGTACGAAATCAACAACACCAGTCGAGCACTTGCACTAAAGCAACAACTTCACCATGTGAAGATGGCGAAAGGAGAAACTGTGATTGCTTACTTCATGAGGATTTTAGAATTGAGAGATCAGCTCTCTACAATTGGTCATGTGGTTGATGATAAAGACTTGACCATGCTTGCTCTTAATGGTCTTCCTTCATCATGGGAGTCCTACATTCAAGGAATCAATGCAAGATCGAAACTTCCTAAGTTTGATCATTTAAGGGCAGACTGCATTCAAGAGGAGTCTAGGTTGGTGGCTAGAGGCGTTGGTCAAAGTTCAACTAATGAAGGCATTCATGTTCTCACCTCTCAATCTTCAAAGAAGAAAGGGAAAGATGGGAAGAAGGATTCTTCAAGAGGAATCGAGATAAAGGCAATGATGGTGCTCCTGCATTTAAGAAGAAGAGAGATGTATCCAAAGTCCAATGCTTTAGATGTGATAAGTTTGGCCACTTTGCCAAGCATTGTCCAACCAGGCCTAAGCAGCAAGCCACCATTGCAGATGTTGATGATGTCTCCTCGCAGAAGGATTCATGTGAGTACTTATTTTATTCGGCATTGTCAAGCAATGTAACTACCGACACCAACACTTGGTTGATTGATAGTGGTGCATCTCGCCACATTACCGGATTCAAGGAACATCTAACAAATTTGGTGGAGAGAGATTCTAGTGAACAAGTCATTATTGGAGATGATGCTAGTTACTCGGTGAAAGGAATTGGGACCTCCACTCTCCACTTGGATTTCGGCATTACCCTTCAGTTGTGCGATGTTCTATATGTTCCAGGCATCAAGAGAAACCTTGTTTCCATTTCAACATTGGAAGACAAGGGTTACCAAGTTGCATTCTCTAAAGGCAAAGTTCTTGTGTGGACGAAGAACTCCAACTTCAAGACTACTCAAGTAATTGGAGTTAGACATCAGAGTCTCTACAGGCTATGTACTCCTCCACTTCAAGCACTAGTTCATGATTCCTCAAGCTTGTGTGATCTTTGGCATCGAAGATTGGCTCACCTTCACTTCTGAGCTCTACCTATCATGGAGAAGATGGTCACGGGCCTTCCAAAGTTCAACCATGAGCATGAAGGTATTTGCAAAGGCTACACTATGGGTAAAAATACTAAAGGTCCATTCCATAGTAGAGAAAATAGATCCAAATGTATTCTAGATCTCATTCATTCTGATTTATGTGGTCCAATGTCTGTTGCCTCTTCGAGGGGTTTCTTGTATTAAATTATGTTTATTGATGACTACTCTAGAAAGACTTGGATTTATTTCTTGAAATCTAAAGAATCTGAGGAAGTATTAGAAAGGTTCAAGGAATTCAAAGCTCAGGTGGAGAATTTGTCTGGGAAGAAGATCAAAATCCTGAGATCCGATAATGGAGGAGAGTATACCTCTGGCAGCTTTCGGAACTATTGCATTGAAACTGGGATTAAGAGGGAATTCATTGTTCCTTATAATCCTTGATAGAACGGTGTTGCAAAGAGGAAGAACAGATCGATCGTGGAAGCAGCAAAAGCCATGATTCATGACCAGGATTTGCAAACCTTCTTGTGGGCAGAAGCTTCAAGGACAACAGTCTATGTTCAAAACATAAGTCCTCACTGAATCCTAAAGAACATGACTCCTGAAGAAGCCTTTACTAGGAAGAAGCCAAAGGTGAGTCATTTGAGGATCTTTGGATGTCCAGTTTATGTTCATATTCCAAAGGAAAAGAGGACAAAGTTGGAGCCTTTTGGCAAGAAGGGGATATTTGTAGGTTACAGTGAAACATCAAAAGCCTACAAGATCTACATCCCAGGTCAAAAGTTGATCGAGATCAGTAGGGATGTCACATTTGAGGAAGATGTTGCATTCAGGAGATCCAAGGGTACTCATATGGAGATTGATAATGAAGAGTCTCCTCAGGATATGGAAGTTGACCGTGCTCCTGAGATTCAGAGGGAGACTTCAGAACCAAAAGAAGATGATCCAGTTGAGCCCTTGGAACCTACTGATGGGCCTACCGATATTGTGATTGGAAAAAGAGACCTCTATGGGCTAGGCAAACAATGCAGGAGGCAGAAAGGTTTGCAGCTCCAAGAGGTACCTTCAGAGAAAGTAAGAGACCGCATAAGTTCTCCAATTATGTTGCTTTGATGAGTCAGATTATTGAGTTTGAGCCTTCCAGTGTTGAGAAAGCTTCTTGTCAACAGGTTTGGAGAGATGCTATGACAAAGGAGTATCAATCAATTCTCAAGAATGATGTTTGGGACATCATTCCTAGACCCGAAGGCAAATCTATGGTATCTTCAAAATGGCTCTTCAAGATCAAGCATGCGGCTGATGTGAGCATTGAGAAGTACAAGGCAAGATTCGTGGCTAGAGGGTTTTCACAAAAAGAGGGAGTTGACTATGAAGAAACATTTGCCCCAGTTGCTTGCTATACTTCTGTCAGAACCATCATTGCCATTGCTGCATCTAGAGGATGGAAGATTCATCAGATGGATGTGAAGACAACTTTCCTGAATGGTGTGATCGAGGAAGAAGTTTATATCGAGCAACCTGATGGATTCGAGGTACATGGGAAACAGTCTCATGTTTGCAGGCTGAAGAAAGCCTTGTATGGTCTTAAGCAGGCTCCTCGTGCATGGTACGAAAGGATTGATCATTACTTGTCAAGCTTGGGCTTCTCTAAGAATGATGGAAGATTCATCAGATGGATGTGAAGACAGCTTTCCTGAATGGTGTGATCAAGGAAGAAGTTTATATCGAGCAACCCGATGGATTCAAGGTACATGGGAAAGAGTCTCATCTTTGCAGGCTGAAGAAGGCCTTGTATGGTCTTAAGCAGGCTCCTCGTGCATGGAACGAAAGGATTGATCGTTACTTGTCAAGCTTGGGCTTCTCTAAAAATGATGCTGACACAAATTTGTATTTTAAGGTAATCGATGGTGAAGCATTGATTTTGGTTTTGTATGTTCATGATTTGATTCTCACTGGAGAAGATCACCTCATTCTCAAATGTAAGAAGGAGTTGGCTTCTGAGTTTGAAATGAAGGACCTTGGGCTCATGCATTACTTCCTTGGCTTAGAAGTTTGGCAGAAGCCAGATGAGATGATTCTAAGTCAAGGGAAGTACACCATTGATATACTTAAGAGGTTTGGTATGATGGATTGCAAATCCATGTCTACACCTATGGAGACCAACCTACATAAGTTGAAGGAGGCTGCACTAGTTTAGACCTGGTGGATCCCACAATGTACAGGTAGTTGATTGGATCCTTGATGTATCTAGTCAACACTAGACCAGATATCTGCTATGCAATGAGTGCACTTAGTTAGTTCATGTGTGGGCCGAGCCAGATACATCTTGTTGCAGCAAAACATATCCTCAGATACTTGCGAGGCACAGTTGGATATGGATTGAGATATTCTTCAGGTGTGGATCTAGAGTTGCATAGCTATACTGATTCTGATTGGGCAAGGTGTGTCACTGATCGGAAGAGCACCTCTGGATGTTGCTTCAGTTTGGGATCTGCTATGATATCCTGGTGCAGCAGGAAGCACTCATTTGTAGCATTGAGTATAGCAGAGGAAAAGTACATTGCAGCTTGTGTGGCAACTCGGGAAGCAGTGTGGCTTCGTAAGCTCCTTGCAGGATTGTTTGGACAATCAATGGAGCCTACTATCATTCATTGTGATAACCAGAGCTGTGTGAAACTTTCTGTCAATCCTATGTTTCATGACAAAACCAAGCATGTTCAGATCAAATACCATTATATCAGAGATATGGTATTGAGGAAAGCTATACAGTTGAGGTATATCAGCACTGATGAGCAGACGGCAAACATTCTCACCAAGCCTCTCTCCAGGATAAAGTTTGTGTACTTTCGAGATAAGCTTGGTATGGTGGAGAATACAGCCCTAGTGAGAAAGAGTCTCAATATCGTGATCCTCTTTAATGCATTTCTCTTTGAGAGAGATTTGAGGTGTAAGCCCTTGTTTAATGCATTTCTCTTTTGAGATTTGAGGTGAAAGCCCTTGTTTCCACCCTCTGGGAGAGCCATGGTGGATGTCATGTGTGTGACTCCATGACAGCATCACGTGAGAGAGTCTGTGATGATTTTCTTGTACTTGTGTTTCACCCTCTAGGAGAGCCATGGTGAATGTCATGTTGAGGTGACAACATCACGCAAATGATAAACACTTGTACATACCATACATGGTTGTAGCCATTATGGTTGATATCACGATGAGGTGATATATGATATCACGATGAGGTGATATCTTTCTTTTTTGACATATGGTTGTAGCCATTGTGGTAGACATCACAATGAGGTGATATGTCTTGTGCATCTGGAAGAATCCTCCCTAGCTGAGAGGGAGTGTTGACGTTTTATGGCAGCGTCATGGCCTTCTTCCAACGATCTCCCTTACTACATTTGAGATAAATTAAATTACAGCCTATGGCTATTTAATTTATATGATATCGATCTTTGAAGAGACACATTCATTGGTTTTTATAATTAATTATAAAGTGGCACGAATTAATGAAGAGGCCTGATTTGCTAATGAGGCCGACTATCTTCTTGGACGCAATTTTATGGAGGAGCGCATCTTTCTATGTGAGGCCGACTTGTGTTCTTGAAGGGTCACGTCTCCTTTTATATTGTATATATAAATGATGTTTCTCTCCTTGCTATTCATTCATTCATTGTCTCATAATCAGTTCGTCCTTCATCTCAAGTGCGAGTTCTTCTTAAGGGAGATCGATATTATTAGAGGCTGAGTTTTCTTCAGCATATTGTCTCTTTGTATTGCTGTGTTGCATCACTCCTTGGTGCATGTATTTAGGCCTTCATATCGGCCTCTTGTAAGGAGATGATATATTGTTGCTGGGTTTTCCTCCCTCAAGAGGAGGGTTTTCCCAAGGTATCTATTGTGTTATTGTGTCTGATTTTGAATTAATTTTTCTGTGCATTATATCTGATCATAAAACTAACAAATCTGATCGGATATTTGCTTAAACCCGCTCTAATACTATGTTAGTTTTAGACCATAAATGTAAATAACCAGAAATACAACACACTAAACAAAGAACACAGCGAATTACCCTGGGAAAACCCTCCTTCTCGAGGGACAAAAACCCAGCAAAATATATCTCTTATATATTGAAAGAATAAGTGCAGAAATCTGCTTACAATTCAAGCCCTACACATGGCCGAATTTAATACAATGAATAATGAAACCTCTCCTTGATACAAATGAATATAATTCTTCTTGAAATTTGATTTGCTGCTAAAGATGGCAATCTGCTGCTTGAAGTGCGAACTTCTGCTTAGGAATGTGAATTGAAGAGAGAATGATTTGATGCTAAAATGAGAGATCTTCACCTTGCTTATATACAAATCTAAGCGACCTCTTCTCTAGGTCAGCCCTAGAAAAAAATAATATTATTTGAAAATCAAAAAAAGGCCAACCTGCCTTGGAGGTTATTTATTTAATTTTATTTTAGAAAAAAATATCTCCCACCGCTATAAACATTAACACCTTGGTGCCTAATGTGATAACGTTGTTTTCGAAGGCTGCATAAAGCAAAATAGTTTTCTTATGAGCATAGACACCCAAGGGAGGTATTTTGAATTAAATAAAGAAAAGGACCCCTTGGCCTAGTTGCACAATGTTGTTTTAAAAGAGGGGCCATGTATTTCAAGTGGATACCAAGAAAAAAGGTTTATTTATCATTTTTAAAGGCTAATGTTATGCCTCATAAGGTGGGATGCTTAGTTTGGGCTTAGTGTCAATTTTAAATTAAAAATCAAAAGTTGGACGCCCCTCTTGGGGTAATTTCATGTCATTTCATAAAGTGAAATGAGAGGGAAATATATTCAAATTCAAATGCAAGTTGCCCTAATTCTTCCCTCACTTTATAAATATGAGTTTGAACTTTCATTTGCACATGGGTATTTTGGCAACTTAAGGAGGCTCTGTTGGAATGATTCTAGATTTCGATTACAGCTAATTGAAGACGAAAACCCTCATTTCTAGCACTAGTTTCGGTGGTGAGAGATCCACCCTAACTGGTTGGAGTGGTTCTACTTTAGGGATCACCATTGGGCTTCAACAGAGTTCTGCTTTACAGTGTTTTGGTGATGAAATGATGAAGATTTTCTTGGTATTTTGAAGTGGGTATTGAGGTTTTATGGTGTGTATTTGATGGTGTGAGTATTGTTTGGTTATTGGCTCTTTTTGGTTATTTTCTGAAGTCTAATCTGCATTCTCAAAAGTTCTGGAAACTCATTTTACCAGTGGCTGAAGGTTACATTCTCTCATCGCTCCGTTTGTGCTTGGCACATCTTTTTGGGCATTTTTGCATTGGAAACCTCTCATCTACATGCCATATCTCAAGCACTTGTTTGTATTTTTGGTGGAGGTTTGATTTATGGGAGCAAATCGCCCTACTTGGGAGGCCGTCCCCTTCTTGGGAAGTGTGCAAGGGCAGGTCTGCTGATGTTTAGACCTGAAAACTCAGTCTTTTGGCTTCCGTGCTGCTGTCTAAGGGCGTGAGGATGCATGGGTTCATGGGTGACCTGCAAATCTGATTTGTGTGCAAGTTTTGCAAAGTATATTTGCTGTTGATGAGGGTTATCAGGTCTGCTATACACTGTAACAGGTCTGAGATTACATTTCAAATCAGAAAATTCTGTGAACTTGTTTGTATTCATTTCATTGTTATGTTTCTAAATGAGAAAGAAGTTATTTCTTTGTTTACCTTTCAATGCATTGTTTTAGAAAGGTTTTATTATGTTGCAAAGCATGAAAATTAGACACACAAATACATCAGCAAACAAACCAAACAGCAGACTGTATCTTCAAAAACAAAATCAAGGGCATTCATTACGCACTTCTCTACCCCACCTTATATCACGACATTGAATATGATACAGGGGTGCTGCTGCCCTCAAACCCCATGAGGAGCACTGTTAGTGGCTGCTACCACCAAACCCTGCTCTGTTTTTAAAAAATAAAAATAAAAATTGTTTTGGGTTACCCAGATGGAAATGCAGAGTTTTCCTTTATTTAGCTTCAAATAACAAAAACAGCACTTTTCCCAATTTTATGATATTTTTAAGGATTTTTAGACTCCCCATCAAATGCCCAGTAATTGAATTCCACTTATATTTTGGTTTGTCTAATCAATTCCAAATTTTTGAGTAATACCACTATGTTCAAAATAGACTTATGTGTTCTCTAAATTCATTCCTTATGTATCCCTGCATTATTTAAATTTATTTAGTATATTTATATAAATTTTTTATTTACTATTTTTTATCTAATCCGAATTTTTAAACAATAGTATGGAGTACACAAGCCTTCGTCATTTAACTATATAAACATACATAAACAGAATGAGGTTAACTGTGCACAGGAAAGAGAAAATGCATACCCGATACAGAGTTTTCGCTCCCCAGATGATAAATGTCTCGTTGCAGATAAGATGCCGATGGTTTCCCCTTACTCCGCCCGGTTTTATCTCCCCCACATGAACAGACTTGCATGATTCGACCCCTCCTGCCCATCCGGCACCACATTAAATTTATTTAAAACGACCTAACATTCAAAAACTCCATTAAGAATGAATAAAATAGTAAATAAACTCCATGCCTGTGAGACCCGCTAGTCCAGCAGCTGTGACGGGATCCAACAGCCATCCCTTCTTGTCATTGGAAGCTAATGAGATGAAAGCTATATGATCATTAAGAGGGCTCAACTTCTTGCCGTCGTGTTGTGGAAGAAATATAGTGAGGGAGGGTGTCGTAGCATGGTAGCGAAGAACAAAGCAGCCTAATAAGAATAAGGTAGCCAATAGCGGTAGGATTACGCCATGGCCCAAGGCTATGTGAGGCTTGGTCATTTGGGTGTCAACTAGCGTGGAAATTCATAGCCAAATCAACTGCTGTGCAGATCATCCAGTTGCCATGCGCATGGAATCCCTTTCTGAATTCACTGGGAACAGTGGGAATTATTTCCGCTCGTTCTACCAATGTAGACCCCTATTTTTTAATTTCTATCTTTAAAGTTAATTATAATATTGTTATATATGCCCTTTTTAAGTGGATTATAATAGGAAGAGTAAATATTCATTTAAAAAGATTTTTCAGTTAAATTGTTACAAACAGGGAGAACCAATGTGTAAAAGTTATTCAAAGTTGAATTTAGTTCAAGAGTACTTATGGGGGATTTGAACTTTTGTGGATGGTATAATCAAGGAATATACTATCATCCTTACGAATTGGAAACTTATTTCATCAAAATTATATAAAGATTAAATTTAGCTTCAACTCTTCCCAACAAAAATCCAATTGTGGAGAGCTCTTTATGAACATAGTTTTTTACCAACTTAACTACTACATTATGAGCTATTGACAAATGTTAATATTATAATATATTTAAAATTGAAACTCATCATTCCATCAATCAAATTAACAAATATCAATATTATAATAAACTTTAAAATGATATTAAGCTTGACAAGTTGAAATTAATTAATCAAATGGAATTTTAATTGTTAAATATAGCTGTTACAATAAACTTAAAAACAATATCAAGCTTTACAATTAAACTCAATTCTCATTTCCTAAGTCTTTTTCAAGTTTCATTATATTAACACTAAATTTTTAACTTATTGTAGAAGATAAAAATGTCTACTTTTCCTACTTTTTGTTTTGTACTTACTATTTGTCTTATTGTAAATATAGTGTAGTGATGTTCAAATTGTTTTGTTTTGTGCATAAATTAACCATGTCCTTAAACATATCATCCAAATCTAATATATATTCCACCTTGGAAACAAAGCTAGTATCTTCCCTTCTTGGACTAGGTTGTAATTGCAAGCTCATCTCCTATATTGGGCCATATCCACAACCTAGTCCTCCCAATTCAAAATGCATCCTTCCACTTTTTGAGAACTCTTTCAAAAATCTAAGTGCTAATTGTTGGTTTGTGTGTCAAAACAATAATGTAAGGGCCAACACTTTTATGGGCCTAGTTATATTGTTATTGAATGGTTGGTTTTGTGTTATTCATAGTTGACTCTTAACTTATATGTTAGCTTATTGGATTATGTTACTAAATTGATGGTAAAATCATTGATTTGAAAGTAACTTGACTCGTGAACTTTCATTCAGTATTTGTTACTTCTAATAATCGATGCTTTTACCCCTCACATATATGGTTATTACTAGTGATTTTATAGGTCATATTATGAATTTTCATGATTATGAAATGTTTGAGTGTATGTTAATAGTATTTTTGTAGATATTTTGGCATGTTTCTATAACAATTTGATTATCATATTGCGTGAGTTGTTATATTAGAATAGAGTTTTCTTTATTTTCTTGTGTGCTCTTATGAGATCCTATTGCTTGTCACCCTTTATTTGTTAGATTTTGTGAGAAGCGAGAACTGAGTCAAGATCTAATGTCGGTCATAGATCACATGCAACTCCACTTGATAGATGATCAAAGATCAAAATAGCAGAATGAAGAGATATATGAAATGAGAAAAATATAGGCAAGGCAAGAGAAAATGCAAAATACTCTCAATACCCTCACCAAACAATCACCAAACTAGTCGAACCAGTGAAGATGAGAGGAGAGTGCTCAATATATAGAAAATTAAGGGCAAATACATCCAAGAGGTGCATTAACTCCTACTACCCATAAAAGGTGGGAGGTTATCACTTACTTTGTAAATGACAAAACATGTGGCATAACCTCCTTAGGTGAAGATAAAAAGGAGGTGGCACATAAAGCCAAAAGAGGGTGAGAAACCCAACTACCCCATAACCTACCTAGGTAAAAATAGAATAGTGGTTATGAGAGGTGGCACAACAAGCCAAAAGAGGATGGTTAACTCAACTACCCATATGTGGGGAGAGAGTGACACATGTAGTTGATGTATTTCGTCATGTGTCCTCATATTAACCACACTTAATAAACCTAAGAAATTTTAAATAATATGTGTAGGAAAAAAGAAATACCCCTAACATAAGGAAAATAAAAACCTACACCAACACTGTTTAGTTCCAAGTGCTTCTTGATTGATAGTGTTAACCATCTCCATTATAATCATGATGTAGCTCTCAAGTGTCAATTATGAATTTAAAGGGTTGTGTATGTGATACTTGGTAAATTATATAGATCTTGTTTTGTAGTTTACTTGATTGAGTTAAATGACATTTGTGAACCCTCATGATTGGTGACCCTTGTCACTCTTATTGTATTTTTCATTATGCATTCCCTAATGCTATTCTAATTGGTTGCATGTTATACAAAGGATGATATTAGTTTCTTGATTATTTCACATATGATGCTCCATATTCTTAGTTGTATTGTTGTTTCATAATGTTACTAGGAAGTCATTTAAAATGTTGAGTGATAATTGATTTATTTAACATGCTTGTGATTAGGTATTATCTCTAACCTGAATTGAGATATTATGTAGAGTGAATTTCAACTAATGATACTAAGAAAGTTGATTAAAATAAATCATGAGTTTAGTTCGAATATAATAAGAGAATTGGATGGGAGAATTAAAATTATATGTGGTATAATATATGAATTTTGATCATATTATGGGATTTTGGAATGTAGCTAACTCAATTTAGCTTACAAGATACGTAGTCATGATTAGGTTGTTTGATTGTTATTGCAATGTTTCTATGTATTTTTTTATTAATTGAGATGCAAATTATGTGTTACTCTATAAATTAAAGCATAATGTAGCATACTACTATTTTGTTTTGTGTTTAATTTTCGTGATGGGTTTAATGTATAGAATAAGTGTGTAATAAATACTAGATTTCCCAACAGGGATAGGAGGTTATTAGGGACCAATCATTGTGCCATTCTACATCATGGAGTAATGGGACTTAACCACATTTGTCCAAAAAACTAAAACATCTGGACTAAGTATAACCAAGACAACCCCTTTTGAAACCATGTTGTATTACCTAGTGATGCCCACCTTCATTTATGCTTTTTAAAATGTGTTTCTAAAATATTGAAAAATAAATGCTAGTTAAGTAAGTTAAGTGAGAGACCCTAATTATAACTAGGTGCTTTCTTTCAAGCAGATTTATCAAATTGGTTCAAATTAAATCCTTCTCAACACAACTAATTAGCCTAATATAAAACTAAGTTAACCTACACTAAATGTAGGACTAGCAACAAGAAAAGAGACACAACTTGAAAAACATAAATTATAAAAATTAAAACAAGCAGGCATGAATTAGGACTAGAAGAAACAAAGATGTAAAGAAGAGGAATAAGGTACATTTGGAAAGCTTATGTTAGTGATTATATAAGTTGAAGAAGGATTCAAGAACTAAATGTCCAAATTTAGAAGCTACAATAGGTTTCATTTGCCAAAGGGGTGTTGGGTATGACACAGGTCTCTAGATAAGAGCACCAAATAAGTACATATGGAATAGGCGTCTAGTAGGCATGGGATAGATGCACCCCTTGTGCATAAATAAGTTCAATGAACTCTAAATTTCTAGTAAAACTAGCTTCTTTGGTGTACAAGTTGTACAATCAAACTTAACAACTTGGGATACATAGAATTAAAGGATTGAATGCAAAATATAATATGTTAATCTTGTAGAAGAAGAAATAAAACAAACATAATGAAACACATTTACCTAATGCAAACAAAAAATTATGTTATATAGAGGTTAGAAAGTTGTTGACCAAATTTGGGCTCTATACAAGGAATATTTTAATAAAGGGGCATTACATCTAGCATGTATGTCAAAATAGAAGCACTAGATAGGTGAAAATGGTGTAGATATCTAGACAAGTGTGTAAGACATGTAGAAATGGCATGCTTCTCTAGTGTTCCAAGTGCGTCCAAACTTTCAAGGATGCTTCATTTTGAATATTTACACACTTCTCTAGTCTAGTCAAACTATTGAATACACACAAATTCTTTAGTGAGTAACTTGCAAATAAAATTGATAAAGAATCTTACAAAATGGAAATCTCAAAGGAGTGCTTGCCTTATTAAACTCTCTTGGGGGATTTCTAACGAAGATGCTTTCATGAAAAAGATAGATGTTGATTCTTAGCATCTAACAATATGAACCTAGGGAAACAACCAAATGAGTTGAAAAATATAAATGAAGTGGAATATATGCTTATAGTACATGTTAATTTGATGGTGTAAGAGACCCATGATCATGGAGGGAAATACAAATATAGTGGTCACAGTTTTCCACAAGATAGCAAAATATCTTCCACATAAAATTATAAAATTGGATGTCTTAATAGTTCAAGAATTCCATATACAAGGGAACCATTATGATTGTTATGTAAGTAGAAGTCATGCATGGGATGAAATATAATATAATATCATATATGACCCATACTACAAAGATGATTAAATAGATGTCGACTCACTAGCACAGCTCCCTTAAACAAGTAAAGACATTTCAAACATGATTCATACCATTAATGTTGAAATTGAATATATGGTGGTATCATGCATTAAATCTATGATTGCTAAGGATCAACCTAAAAATAAAATAACTTACTCATCACAATTACATGGTTAAATTACCAAATAGGAATCATAAGATAAAAATCATCAAAGAAAACTTACAAACTAGAGATGTACATGACACCATTATTCATTGGCCACAACTGGAATCCTCTCCACTAAATCAATGCAATAATGAGGGCATTTTAGATATGGATTTTCCTACACTCTTTCAGCATGGCATTACACTACAATTGCAACTATGATATAGACATATTGAGATGCATGAATACTTGTTTCACTTAATGAGGTTTCATGATAATAGATTTGGAAGCCATATAATATTTCAATATTTTATTTCGAACCTTATGATGTGCCATTGTATCCAAGGACTTTCCTCAATACAACATACCGACCATTAGTGATAGTATTTGTCTTCATATACAATAATTGCCTGACACTCAATAGGATGAACAACTAATGCATTTTGGCTCTTCCCCAAGAGGGACACACTCATATTAGAATAAGTGTTGTGGTGATATTTCAAATATTATCAACCAAATAGGATCACCCACTCTCTTCTTTGTGAACATTAAGTGTTGTAGATGCTAAGTGGACATATTTACAATTATTATTTTCAAATGGTATAACATATAGACCATAAAATAACAAATACCACATAGATAACATAATTAATAACCCACATACCACATCCCTATACTTGCATTAGCAGTTCACATTCTTTCGTGAAGAAGTATAATAAAGAAGCTACTTTATACAATAGATTATTGGTATAGATATGAATTACAACATTGAGGACCTACACATGTACATGAATTCCTTTGGCTTGAAAGTACACTAGATGTGGACATCCTGATTAGGGAAACCAAGCAAATGTAGAAAGAAAAAAATATTCTGACAAGTATTTTAGTGTGTGAAACTCTTGTAGTCCATCTAACAAATAGAACACATGACATCAATCTTTACAAGATGATCCTTGCTTACTAAATACAACTGGGATCTTCTCTAAAATATATTTGTTGGCTATGATATTTAATCAATCATGTCCAAAGGAACACAAAATCTATTGAAAGCAACATATCTACATAGGATGGGTCAAGTAGTAGAGTGTTGATACAAAGCTCCTTGGAATGAATGTGTTACCTCTTCCTTGTCCTATGATAAATCCAAAAAGAAAACACATGATATTGCATGAAATGATGATAGGCTAAATATACACAACCCATAGATTATTTCAATATGGACAACCGATATGGATTACCAACTTGTCATTTAAAAAATGATCATTCTTAAATACATTTCCAAATATTCATCTAAGATATAAATGGAATTTGAGAGTTGTATAATTGATATACTAACGTAGATATATAAAAATCAAAGACCAAAAGATCAAGACCTATTAGCATATAGAAAATTCATGACAAATATTGTTGTAGACCATAATATAGGTACACAAGAAATATGTCATATGCTATAAAAATTGCCACATCTTTGCAATCACTCATTTATGACACTAAATGTTGGGCAAAAAATTATTCCATCAGAACACAAGAGATCTAGATGAAAATAAATTAGTATTTAGCTACCTACATTCCTATATGCAATGCCCTATTGAAATGCAAACAAGAATGTTGATTAAATTTGCACGATCATTCTCATTTTCTTCCTTTTGTAAAGTAATTATCAATGTATTTCCTTGATACTATACTATTCCAAATGAGGATTCAAAACATTTTGAGACATTTTGGAGCCAGCTACTTATTTACAAGAGTTTTATGATATTTCCATAGATATGGGTCTCATTAAAGATTATATTATTACAAATTAAAAGGAAATTAATATAAATAAACACTATTTGTGGCATGCCAACCACATAATTGATATAGAGGTTAGGGATGAAGAGGATGAGGACATTGATAATAAGATAGATTCATAAATATAATAAAAATGAATGAATGCGGGTGTTATCACAAATGGGCCTTGCTAGTGGTGGAAGTCTAAATGCCCTTGAAATTATTAGTACATGTGATTTTGATAATATAAAAAATGGGATAAACGTACTATACCTCCACATTTACATGACACTACACACTATTTCATAAGAAAAAATAAGATATCCCAACAATATGACCAATCCACATTAGATTTGAATGACTCATAATATCCACCATCTCCCAAACAAGAACTATCACTTATCATTATTAAAGAACACTATAACAATAATTCCTTCAAGCAACCCTTCCATATGATCATACAAGGAATGGTAGGTATAAGAAAATCCTATCTAATTCATTCCATTAGGCATGCACTTTAGATTTTAGCATCACAAAAACATAACCCACTCCTTTTTGTTGCTCATACAGGAATTGTTACACTCAAAATGCATGCCTCAACTATACATTCATCCCTTAAGACTCCAATAAAATGAATACAACCATTAAAGGGACAATCATTAACAATGTTTTGAGAAGACATGAAGCATGTGAAATACCTCCTTGTTGATGAAATGAGCTCCATAGGACCAAACTTACTATTAAAAAAATAGTAGATTACACGAATCTTCCCCCCACCAATAACAAATGCTTTGATGGTACATGTATATTTCTTATGGGTGAATTGGAGCAACTACCACTTGTTATGGATAAAATTATCTATGCATCAAACTTAGATGCCAAATTCCTATGGGAATAATTCACTACAATTGTTACATTACAAATAGTTTTATATCAATAGGTGAACTCAAACTCAAATTGAATTTCATTGAACATTACAAAACATGTGTAATGAAAAACTACTTGAATAGGTTTGGAAAATTACTAATGAACCACATAGACAAATTTCTATAAAATGAAAAAAATATTTGACTTATCAATGCACCTATTTCTATAAATGATTTTGTGAGGATACACAACAAAAAAATGTTCAAACTACTAAATGTAAGAAGTTAAGGTAGAAGAATAAATTCCTACACTAATCTTGAGAAGAGGGTAATGTAAAACTTTACAGATCTTTACAATAGTTACGAAAACTTAAACATAAACAAACATAAATATCATGCATACCACAATGCAGTGATTCATGTGGAGAAAACCCTTTTGGGAGAAAACCCCACACTCTAAAAGCCACCCAATTATCATTCAAAAATCACCAAGATTATAATATGATTCCAAAACAATCAGAGATCCAAAGGCAACATGATCACCATCAGACTCTTAGAATATGTCACACTGCATAACCATATTACAATGCTCTTATAAAATAGGGTTTCCTTCTAGGGTAAGACAAGCCAACAAAATATTACTATTAGATATGAAACCTAATGATGAACAATCCAAATTTACAATAATAAAATATACATAAAAGGTGGTTTTTGGGGGTGTTTCCCTTAAACCCCCGTCGGGGTGCATGGTCCATGAATCCCTCGTTAGGGGGATGAGCCCCTTGAACCCTATAGGGGGTCCCCTCTACACCCCCCACACTTACTTATGAGCAGTAAACCTTTTTTAATTGCAAGGTTGAGACACATTTTCCCAACATTAAATCTTCTTATTTCACTTAGTGTTGCAATAAGAAACACACATAAAATCAAACATAAATAAAGTTATTTACCAACTTCACCAATAACTCTTAGCAAGGCTATTAAATGGATCTCTGAGAGAGGTACTATATATTATGTACATAGTTGGTTCTAAACCACTTGATTAACCTTTGTACATAGCGGTATGATTTGATAAATATAATAGCACACTTTGGAACCAAGATGACCCAAATATTATACCTATAACACCCATATCTCTAGGTAATTATAGATAAACACCACTATCCATGGTATGGGAAATTACTATACATAAATACCAAGGACTAACACTCAACAAAGTAACAATTTATATTGGTAAAATAAAAAGATAAGGCTTAACTTTTATAGCTATGTCTAGAGTTAAATCAATAATTACCTTTAGATAGAACAACCATTCTCCTTTGATCAATATTAAAGAATGAAAAAATAATCCATGTACAATTATCAAGAAAGAAGAATATTCCCAACTACATCTACTCTCATCATAATTTTAGGTACTCAATTTTCAATACAACCTTTTCTAGATAAAATTTCAATCTATTATTTTCATTACCATCTTCATAGTATATGCTTCATAAAAAGTAATTATAACTTAATTTATTCACTAATTCATGGTGTTCAAGTGTATTCTTGGCATTCTTATATTATTGCATTGAGCATTTTTTTCATGTTACCAATAGTATATTTTCTCACCTATAATTCCTTTGCTGAATATAAACTTTATTTTTTTCTACAATATGTACCTCTTACATAAGACCAACCATGCATTTATGATATAATTCCAATTACCTATTGTTTCAATGTGTGGGAATGAAATAAATGAACAAGAAAAAATCTCTTTCCAAACTCATTTCATACAAGAAAAGGGAATCATCGATTACACATTCCTCAAAATTGAAATTGTAACAAATCATTCCTTCAATTAACTATAATAAAAAAATGTAACACAAATATTCTCAAACGTTTTAGATAATATTGCATGTATTTCAAATTTGTATTACAAAATTATACAAACAATAAAAAATATACCTCCTTAGCATGTTAAATTACATATTATTTTATATCGACATAACCATTGCACCTCCTCTTGGTGCAAGTTCTAGTTGTAAATGATTTTAGCTAGTGTGGTGATCTTTTCGTCTTAGGTATATTATAGTGTTACTAATATTAATATAGATTTTTTTGCATTAGTGTTTGTATGATCTTATTGTAGTTGGGTTGGGGACGTATAAGTAGATCCACAATAAATAAATTAAAAAATTATTTGATATGAATACATGGTCATTTTTTCCTTTAAATGATTGGATTGATAAAATAAATAAAGACTTGTGAATGATTAAACCATAAGACATTAGAAATACAATTGTTCACCCATCTCATATTCTACCCATCAAAATTGAAAATTTGGTCTTTTGTGTTATCATTTTACAATCATTTAAATAAGGTATTTATGAATCTCTACAAAATAAAATAAAATGATGTAAAAATGTAGAGACTATTCTTATCATTTCCAAGTGATACATGAATTTAGTGTACAATACCTCAAGTGGTGGATACCTATAAGGAGAGTAATTTTCTATTTTCCATACATATTGTCCAACAAATTGTTCATAGGTCAACTACCTCTTTTTGAATGAAACATGTATCTCGTGTACAATGTACAAACACCATCATTTTAGCCACAAAGGACTAAATAAATTTGTATGTGACACCTGCATAAATAGCATAAGTGATTCACCTTTTTGGCATCATTAAATCCAAAATTAAAGAGATAAGTTTATATTTTTTTCCAAATTCTTATCTTGTTACCCCTAATACCCAACCCCTAATCCATTTCACACTATTACCATAATACCTAAGAAAAAATATTAATATAATTACCTTATTTACTCCTAATACTTGATGATGCATGTATCTATTTTTTACCTAATATTAAATATCCCATTGTGCACTGATATACCATGATATTGTCTATCTAGTGATGCCTCTAGGTTCAAACCATACTCCACATGCTAAAATAGCTAGACAAATAGATGTTATGAGATATGTTGAGATGATATTTATCTACTCCTAACCTTGTTATTCGTGCCATCAAACATCTTTCTTGTGAACAAAAATGTACCAAAATGATGTACATTGCACATGAATTCCTTAAACTTGTTTCTAAGTTGTAACGTCATGCCCCTATATTTGTGTTCATTGTATTTTTCCTAAAATAAACTAGCAATCACACGTTGGTGTGTAATGGGTACACTGAAGAAGTGTGGAAGGTCAATTAGGGAATTTTTTGGTCTATTGTTTACATATATTTGTGTAGTACATGAGGTCAGTTGGTAGGCCATTTAGAAGATGATTGTGTTTGTGCAACAAAGCTCTCAATGGAGAATTGATAGGTTCAAATCAACTATGCATCTACTTATAGGGATTCAAACACAAGTAAAATAAAATCTTTGAATCAAGAAGATAATAAGGCTCCATTACCAATAGGCTCATGTCATGTTTGCAAAAGGAAGATAATAAAGAGATGGAGATGGAGATGGAGATGGAGGAGAGGGATATGGAGAGGAAAGGGAGAGATAAAGAGAGTGGACAAAGGGGTATATAGAGATGGAAGAGATAAATTTATATAGAGAGGGAGAGATAGAAATATAAAGATAGAGATAGGAAGTGATATATAGAGAGGGGTAGAGAGGGAAAGATATAGGGGTAGAGAGAGATGGATAGATAATGAGATAAAGATAGGGGAAAATATGTAAGAATTTAAATATGGAGAGATAAAGATAGAGACAGGGAGGGAGAAACAAGGAGTATGTGTGTGTGTATGAGTAAGAGAGGGATATGGAGAGAGATAGAGAGGGGGATAGATATGTATAAATAGATAGAGAGGGAGGGGGATGGAGGGAGATAAATAGAGATAGGAGAGAGAATATAAAGAGTAAGTGATAGGGTGAGGGAGAGATAGGGATATAAATGAGAGATAGAGAGATAAATATAACTTGGGAAAGATAGAGAGGGTGAGAGAGACAGGGACAAAGACAAAGAGATAAATATATAAAGGGAGAGATAGAAGGAGAGAGGAAGAGGGAGAGGGAGAGATAGAGATAGAAAGATGGAGACAATGAAAGAGGGGGAGATGGAGAGAAAAATATAATGATATAAGAAGTCATATATAGAGAGAGGTAGAGAGAGGGATGCATATACATAAAGAGAGAGTAAGATATATGGAGGGAGATATGGAATAAATAAGAGAGAGATATGTATATAAATATATAATGAGATATAAAATAGAGAGGGAGAGGGAGAGGGAGAGATGGGAAGAAAGAAATAGAGGGGGAAAGAGTGAGAGATAAAGGAGGCGATATAGATAATTAATAGACAGAGAGAGATGGAGAGGGGGAACATAGAGAGATAGAGATAGAGATAGGGAGGGATAAACAATGAGTGTGTGTGAGAGAGTGAAAGATATATAGAGACAACGATAAGGAAGGAGAAACAAGGAGTGTGTGTGTGTCTGAGTGAGAGAGATATTGAGATAGATATAAAAGGAGATATAAATATAAATAGAGAGAGGATAGAAAAGTTGGGAGGTATAGAAAGAGAGAGAGAGAGAGAGAGAGAGAGGGAGATATATGGATAGAAAGAGGGGGAGATAGAGATATATAGTGGAAAAGATAGAGTGGAAAGAGACGAAGAGACGTAAGGACAGGTAATAAGATAGAGATGGGGAGAGAGAGAGGAAGATGGAGATGGAGATCAAAATGGAGAGAGAGAGAGAGGGAGAGAGAGAGAAATAGAGATAGAAAGAGGAGAAAAAGAGAGAGGGAGAGATGGAGGGATAGAAAGATAGAGATAGGAAGTTATATAGAGAGAGGTAGAAAGATATATATAGAGAGAGGTAGGGAGAGGTGCATATGGGGAAATATATATAGAGATATATGGGAAGAGAAAGACAGAAAGATCTCTTTATATCTCTATCTCCCTCTCTATCTTTATATTTTTTATTCTCTCAATCTCTCTCTTCCTCTCTCTCCCCTATTTCTCTCTATATTTGTCTTCCCTTCTCTCTTCCTCTATCTATCTTTCTCTCATTTATTTTCTCTATCTATTTCCCTCTCCCTATATTTATCCCCTTACTATTTTTGCTAGATCCCTATTTATCTCCCCCTCTCTCTCTCCTTTCCCTCTTTATCTCTTGATCTCTCTACCTCCATATATCTTTCTCTCCTATTTCTCTTTATCTCTCTATGCCTCTATCTCTCTCTTTATGTGACTATGTCTATCTATGTCTCTCCTCTTCTCTCTTTTCCTCTCTCTCTCTTTCTTAATATCTCTTCCTATATCTATCTCTTTGTCTTTCCATATTTATTCTTTTATATCTATACATCTATTTTTGTATCTCTATCTCTCTTTTTATCTCTTGTCTCTCTCTGTCTCCCTCTCTATTTATCTATTCTCTCTCTCTCTCTCTTTCTCTCTCTCTCTCTCTCTATCTATTTTCCTCCTAAGTGTGGAATGGGTACACTAAAGAGGTTTTAAAGGTGAATTATCATATCCTTAATCAAATGACATGCTACACTGAGCATAACTCCCTAGGGACGTGCTATCCTTGGATTGTTGACATGAAACAATTAATCAAAAGTTACCTTCTTTTTCACTCTATAAATTTCAATTTATATTTTAAGTTTGAAATTCATTTTATTATATAAATTATAACAAAAATCCAAAATAGAATTTACTCTACAATAAGTAAAGTTTTAATAAGATAAATAATTATAAATTAAATTAATTCTAATAATTTTTAATTATTATTTGTAATTTCATAAAAAGATATAAATAATAAAAATAAATTTCAAATTTAATTCTAAATTAAAAACTAAAATAAAATAAACTAAATGAAAAGTCAAAATATATCAAAATTTAAATATTAATAAACATAATATTGTTAAAATTTTGATAATAAATAATAAACTTATTAAGTTAACAAATGATTAAATAATAAAGTAAAACTATATTTTTTTAATTTATTAGAATTGAAATATTAATAAAATATGTACCTAAAAAATATAATTAATATATTACAAACAATATTAACATAAACTCAATATTAACAAATAAAAAAATTATAAAATATTATTAGATATTTAAATTAAATTTTAAAAACTAAAACTTTATTTCAAATTAAATATAAAAAATAAAAATAAACTATATTAAAATTATTCAAAGTAAAATTCTAACTGTTATATTAAAAAAATTACAAGTAACACCAAACATAAAAAGTGAAAAATAAAATGAAACCTATTCAAAAGATAAAAAAATCAATTCGTGATTTATTGATTTATTATTAATATTATTATTTGAAAAATATATATATTTATTAAAAACTTATTATTATTTTTCAAAAAATCTAAGTTTAAAAAGTTTAAAAGAAAAATACAATTCTTATCCTATATTTTTTTAATTTAAAGCTAAGGCTGGATAAGAATGTATTTGGTTTGTCTCCTCCCCTCGAGAACAATGAAGGTAATATCGTGGAATGTTACGACCTTAAACACCCCTAACAAGAGGCACCTAATCAGGCATTAATTAGATTTAATAAACTTCGATGTTGCTTTATTGCAAGAAACTAAAATGAATTCAAGCCCTGCTAATTCACTTTTTTTCAAAATGGTCTAAATAGAAATTTTATTCTCATTCAGCTTTTGGAGCTTCTGGGGGTTTAGCCTTTCTTTGAAATGAAAACACAGTTTCTCTAAGGGAAATTTGCTCCTCTTTCAATTGGGGCCTTGTTCTTGTTAAAAGAAAATTATCTGATATTAAGTTTTGGCTCTTAAACATATATGGCCTTGTCTTTATAAGTGAGAAACATCTATGGAGTTCGATATCATTAATTTTGCAAGTTCTTTCAGATTCCTTGGTTGTGATTGGTGGTGACTTTAATGCTATAATGGATTCTTTTGAAAAAATGGGGGTATAATGTTTCAGATGTCCAAAAAATTGAAGTTTTTAAAAGGGAAAATTAAAATGTGGAATCAACAACATTTCAGAAACATTTTTTTAGAAAAATCAAGACTTCAGAATGAAATTGAAGCTTTAAATGAATCCATTATGCTAAATGGTCTAGATTCTACATCTTATGAACTTCAAAAATCTTTGGTCTCTCAATTTGAAGAAGTTCTACGAAGAGAATAATGTTATTGGAGGCAAAAGTTTAGGGATACATGGCTCTTAGAAGGTGACAAAAATACTAAATTCTTTCATGCTTCTGCAAAAATTAAGAGGCAAAAAAATAGAATTTCCTCAATAACAAATAAGGATGGAATTCTCTTAGAGGATGATAATGAAATTGAAAAAGAAGCCACTTCTTTTTTCAGAAATCTACTCACTATTGAGCCAGTTTCAATTAATAATTATATCCTAGAGGCTATTCCTTTAGTGGTATCCTATAATGATAATGACATGTTAATGGCCCCATTTTCTTTTGATGAAGTAAAAGTTGTTTTTTATGTGTCTCCTGAGAAATCCCTAGTCTAGATGGGTTTACTGCCAACTTCTTCCAAAAGTGTTGGGAAATTATTGGTTTTGATGTTTTGGCGGGTCCTCGAAGAAGCAAGGAGTAATAGGACTATTCTTAAAGAACTCAATAACACCTTTATTGCAATTATTCCAAAAGTGGACTCTCCTAGCACCTTTGCTAATTTTAGACCCATTTCCTTGTGCAACACCATTTATAAAATCTTCACTAAAGCAATTTCCATCTGTCTTGCTAAGATTATTCCACATGTTATTTCAGAGGAGCAAGGTGGTTTTGTACCAGGGAGGGAAACCACTGATGATGCAAGTGTAGCTCATGAAATATTGCATTCCATAAAGATCCATAAGATTCCAACCATGATTTTGAAGTTAGATATGATGAAAGCTTATGATAGGGTAAATTGGGTGTTTCTTGTTGTTTTGCGCAAATTGGTCTTTTCAAAAAAATGGGTCAAATGGATAAACTCCTACATCTCTACAACAAGATTCTCAGTTCTGCTTAACAATTCTTCTTGTGGTTTTTTCCCTTTGTCTAAAGGCATTAGGCAGGGTGATCCATTGTTTCCTTTCCTCTTCATTCTTATGACTGAAGGTTTAAGCAGGGAAATAAGAAGAGAAAATGTCTTAGGACATTGGAAAGGCATTTAAATCCCAAACATGCAGGAAAATCAAACACATGGTCTCTTTGTTGTTGATACTTTGTTTTTTGGGCATGCTTCTATTCTTGAAGCTAAGGCAATAAAAAGTGTAATAACAGATTTTTCCTTAGCTTCAAGCCAAAAAATAAATCGTGCCAAATCAAAAATATTCCTACTAAATGTCCTAGATTTTATCCAAAACAGACTAATAAATTTTTGGGGGTTTTTTATGGGCACTTTGCCTTGCTCCTATCTTGGTATCCCTTCTTCAATGGAACTAATCTAGATGCCTTCTGGGAAAGGATTTGTAAGTTGATTATGGATAGAATGTATTTATGGAAGCATAAATGGCTTTCCTTTGCTACGAAAATCCAAATGGTTAAATCTGTTCTCAATGCAATTCCTATTTACATGATGTCAGTTTTAAAGGCTCCTTGTCATACCTTAAATCAGCTTAAATCTGCTTTACACTCCTTCTTATGGAATGATAATGTAGGGGGCAAAGAGAAAATTCCACTCATTGCTTGGGACAAGGTTTGCTTGCCCAAAGACCTTGGTGGAACTAGAATAAGAAATCTTAAACTTCAAAATGCTACTTTAGGTGCGAAGTTTATTTAGAAATTATATCAAAATCCACATTCAAGATGGGGGAAATTAATGTTTTCCAAATATTTGCACTCCCATCCACGAGAATCTCTTTTTAGGGCCTCTTCATTACCAAAAGGATCGACAATTTGGAACTTCATTTCTTCATGTAGATCGGTGATCCTTCCTCACCTTTATTGGTTGGTTCATAATGGTAAAAAGGAAAAGTTTTGGGAGGACATGTGGAATGGCTACCTGTTCTTTCCTCTTTTATTGATTGGGGAAATCTAATGGATCTTTTAAAAAATCTTTGGGGTTCTCTTGTTGTTGATTACTTTAATGTTGAATTTATTGATTCCATTCCAAAAAATTCTTGGAAATCTATAGATGATTTAGACATTCCTCCCTTTGTTAAAGAAGCTTATAAAAAAGAGATGGTCAAAAGGTGCATTATTTTCTCACCTAAGGATGATGTCCTAATTTGGACCAATTCAAAATCAGGGGAATATTCAGTCAAAGAAGGTTATAACTCTCTTCTGGATTCTTTAAATAAGTCAAATTTCCCACACATACTCTTTTGGGATGAAGCTTGTCTCCCTAAAGCGGGTGCTTTTTCCTAGGTTGTAGTCAATGGTAGGGCTTTAACTGCAGAAAGACTTGACAGATTGGGGTTAGTTATTACTTTTCCATGTGTCTTTTGTGGCTACTTATTAGAAACTAGGGATCATCTTTTTGTGCATTGTCCATTTGCAAAGCATTGTTGGTATTGGTTTTTTGCCAAATTAGGTTGGTACTCAATGGTGTGTCCTACATTATCTATACGGTTTAAATCTTGGCCTATGTTACATCGTGCTTCTTTCTTTCATTGTTTATGGACTGTCACACCATCTCTAGTTTTATGGTGCATTTGGAATGAAAGAAACAACAAAATTTTCAAGAACAAGTGTTCTCCTATTGAGGATGTGCTTATCAAATTGGAATCCTCAATATCATAAGTGGTCAGATCTTTTATATTTAATAAAATTGAGACTTTAAAATCTTTCTTTAATTGGGATGGGTTCATAATTAAGAATTGGCCCTTGATTAAAACTTTACCATTTCATGGTGCATTTCCTAATAAAGTGGATAAGATGTTGTTACACAAAGAGGCTAAATGGGTGCCTCCCCCTACTAATTGCTTTAAGCTAAATTATGATGGGGCCTCAAGGGGAAACCTTGGTAAGTTTGGGGCTGGTATAGTTATTATGGATTCAAATGCTAACATTGTTAAAGCAACCTGTAAGATGTTGTCGGTGGGTACAAACAACAAGGCTGAACTGGAAGCCCTCAGTATGGGATTGGATCTTGCAAGGTCCCTCCAAATCAATTCACTAATCATTGAAGGTGATTCCATGGTTATTTTTTATGTTGTTTCTAGTCAAAAAACTCATGTTTGGCAATTGCAATACTTGTTAGACAAGGTACTTATTCAGTTGAAATGGTTTAACGTCTTTTCGCTATCCTATTGCTATAGAGAAGCAAACTCTATTGTTGATTATTTAGCAAACAAAGCTATAGATGAGAAACTATATTTTAAAGTCTTTAGTAAGGTGGACTTCCCCCTTGTTTAATGAGATCCTACAATGGGCTCTTTAATGTTATTGGTTATATTTTCCATTCAGGTGTCTTATTGGTTTCTTTACAACATCTTCATATTTCTATGTGCACATGATAAGATCATGCTAGGAAGGGTTGTGGAGGTTGTAGATCAAGAAAATTGTAGCGGGGCAAAGATCTGTTGTTATGCTTCATACTTGATAGATAAAGAAATAAAAAATATCCTAGTGTAAATTCCTACTCATGAAACAAACGATGAACAGATTTTTGGTGCTAATACTATACCATGTTACTGTGTGATAGTCCATTGGATTATCTTTCCTATCTTCTGCATGGCATGGCGCTTAGGCTTTGTCATCGAGTTTTATTTAAAAGGCAGTATGATTTTCATTGATAGATTTATATGGCTCATGTCAGCTGAGTTTTGAATCATAATATGATATTCCAATTTTGTTTTGTTTGCTCACATTTGGATCTTGGGCAATCGGCTTCTCCTTTTATGATTACAATTTTCATATATATGCAACATGGATCCCTTGGCATTTTATGGTTTCGAAGCTATGCAAGTCTTATTTCTCCATGACATCTTGGGTGATTTGGTATAGAGTTACAGTGAATTTGAAGTGTAAAGTTTATAAGGATCCCCATCCTTTCTCCAATGAAAAACTTGGTCAGATTTTTGTCTTGGAGGATGAGGACATTGCTTCAGCTATCTGCAAGGTGGTTGGTAATTCATGGATTTAGGAAAATTCTAACGCATCCATTTCTGAGATTTTATCTTTTTTTTTACTATTATCATGGATGTGTTTTTGGATGTTAAGTTGGTTAATGTTCTTGCTAATAAGTTTGTGCACTCTAATTTGCTATATGAGTTGGAATTTCAAGAAGTTATGGATATGTATTCCTTGGACAATGGTGCATTTCCTATTGTTGGGTTTATTCCTAAAAATGAATTTGTTTCTAATGGTTGCTTTGGAGAAATTTTGATGATAATTAGGTCTGGCATCATCTACAATAATTTTGAGGAAACTATCTCAGGGTGCAAACGTCTCAGTGACAAGCTCTCTCCAGTTGTCTTGGCTGTAGGGGTAAACCTTTTCCTAGCTCTCCATTTCCTGTTTGTTGTTGCTGCAAGATCCAATAGAGTATCTTCATCAGCCATGAAGTTAAAGAAGAGCTTTTCTTTGGATCATTTACGACCGTTAAATCTTATTACGAAGCCAATTCTTGTTTTCGAGTGGATGGGGTGGATTGAAGATTTATGTTGTCCTTCTTCCATTTTCTGTTGGGTTATCTTTTTTTTGGTTGGGGAAATTTTGTACTTAGGCCCTTTGATTGGTCTGGTCCTTTGGTTGACTCTGTAATCACATCTATGACTTTATTTCTTCTGCATGGAGCTATAACCGGGGGTTTTCTTCCTGTTTCTTTCCTACCGATATGCTCCCTTGAACCAGGATTTGTATGAACTCTTTTATAAAATAATAAAATATTTCAGTGGCTTAGCCTCTTTTATTTTAAAAAAAGAATGAAGTTGGTTTTCTTTAGTTATTTATAACATTTTTTAATATTTTAGAAAATATGACAGTTGAGATCATTTCAGTGGTCTTGCATCCTTCTCTACAAGTTTCAACCATTGATTTTAAAAATTAATTTGTTCACTTCATATAGAGAACACCTTTAGTGTAAAAATAATGGTACATGTGTATCCTATTCATATAGACCATAATTTCAAGGTTTTAAGGTGCTTGTAAGCTCACTTGTGCAACCAATATATCATTTAAAAAAATGAGACTTTGCTAATTAAATCCAATTTCATCAATTACAATAATTGACATCATAGATGGAAGGGTTATGATTGTGTATAATCCATACATTAAATGTTCCTATAGTAGTCGTAAGCTCACCAATACAACCAAGTTGTCACCATGGAATAGGTGGATTTTCCCTTTAACTCTAATTTCATCTAATGAACTGGGAAAACCTTGTTTCATAGATGGGAGGTTTATAAATTATAAAAATTTATTATATATACCAAAATTAACATATCACAAAAGTATATGGTGTTGTGGGCAGACACTCACAAATAATTAAATGGATGAACTAGACATTCTTGATCTAAGTTGTGTTGCATATATTCTACCTCCCTCATTAAGTTAACCTTGATTATATTCCTACATGTGTGTCCTTAGATAGAGTAATTACAAAAGCGCATAGACATGTACCTAAGAAGGAACTATATATTTGATAACTAAATGATGAATTTATTTATTGTCGCCTATGTTATATATGATCACCTATATCACCAAAGGTAACATGAGAATTTAAGATCTTTAAGGCATAAGCCCAAGATATGTTCTTCAATTTCTCAAGATTTAAGTTAATATAAAAAATATTTTTCCTTACTTATTTCTATCAACTACTTGTATATATACTACCATGATCGACTTATATAATAATCAATCAACATATAAGGCAATGTAGACTAAACTAAGGAAAATCCTCTTAAGATATGAGTGATACGAATATATTGCCTATTTGTTTCTTTCCATGCATGCTTGAGTGTGCGGAAACATATAGACCCATACTCACATGGAGAAACCATTTATCCTTGAAGTACTTTATAAATCCAGGTTGTGTGTCTCTATATTCATCAAATAAAATTGTGCTCATCATAATTTCAACCTCTTGATCAAGTGAATAATGCATGATGGATCTAAGTCTATGAAGCATCTCTCACCTTTTCATATTGTACATAATTTTTGTGATGAGGTTATTTATCCAAGAATACCTTACATTCCATAAGAAAAGATATATCTCACAATTAAATATATCCTTGTAATGTAAACAAAACATGTGCAAATTAAGAAGGTTCCAATAATACAATTGATCTGTCAATGATGATAGAAAGAGTAACGTAATGTTTTAAGATTGATGAATTGCCTAACATATTTAATCTTATCACTTGCACCATCCACCATGAATGCATTTAATTTCCACTATATGTTCCTAAGGTGAATCATTTGAATTAATTTTTGAATCTAATAAGAAATACCAAATGTATGAGTCATGATATTGGTAACCATATATACTTGACATTAAAAAGTGTATAGCTGAAAGTGGAACACAAAGAATGATAGAAACTATCAGATAAATAATACAATTTAATTCACATGGAAATAAAATATACTCAATGCAATGTATGCTATAAATGCATATGTGTCAAATGTTAAATCCATGGTCAAAAATTCATGGACATACTAAATTAGACATTCAAGTTGGTTTTACATTTTTGGAACCAAAATAAAAGGGATATCCCAATCACCATATGTCACAAGGTTATTATATTATTGATATGAAAATCATTTATCATGATTTACGAGAACCTAGTGTTGCACTAAATAATCATCATTGACACAACACATATATCTTTCCTTCTTTATTTTTCACTCAATGTTCATTGTGTCTATTTTTGTAAGAAATATGTCCCTGGATATTTTTCCATCTTTTGGTGCACTAATTCCATATATAATTTACACACCAAATATCTTGACATGCCAAGAAAAGCAAGGACTCCACCCACTAACATAATTCTTTGTCAATGAATATAACAAAGAATGGTCTTAGTCCTCTAAACTCATTGTTCTACTATCCATGATAGGGATTTTCATCCTTGTTGACATGGTCAACCAAGTGGTGCCATATGATAGCATGGTTAGATCAAAGTACCATGATTCATGTGCTAAAATGAAAAGTACATTCACTTCTCATATATTTTAAACTCAATCTACTTCCCCTCCCCTGCTTGGGCACCTTAAAGTTAGCAACTAGTGTAATATATAGATGTGTATTATCCTATGGGATATATCTATAATAATATCTACAAACATACAATAAAAATCATTAAATGTTAAAATATTCCATTAAATAGTGAACCAAATCAACTGATAGACTATTGGTCTTACGTGATGTATTCTGAAATTTGGTGAATTTGGATATTCATCCAAGTCATAAGAGGAGATTTTTTTTACATTGTGACTCTTATGGAAGCTTGTATATGTGATTTTTTGTAGCTCTCCCCCTCTATAAAATCCTTCACCCTATCATCCTTCTCCCAAAATAAAAATTAATCCTTGCCTTCTTTATCCTTGTATGAATCCCATGAAAGGTTAACATAAATGCAACTTCTCTATCCTTGTAGGAAATGTGTTTTGTACACCTTTCACAAGAAATAATTAATTTAATTATGTAAAATATTTATTTGAGTCAACTTGTAAAGTTATCTGTAGCATTACTTAGATATCTTATGTGTGGATCACACATGGGAAAATATTTAATATTCAAAAAATTACTACCACAATATAAATGTTGGGGCCAATGGTTTTTTATACTCATGGTTTTACCTTACCACTTGGTTTTTTGTGTGTTTGATTCTATAAATGCAAGAAGATGTGTAGCAGTTGAGGCTAGCTAGTTATTTATTTGGTGTGGTTGACATTTTATTGAGCACTCTTGTTGACTGCTATGTGAATCATAGCATGGGATGTGTGTATAAATTCTTAGAAACATGGAGGATGCATTCAAAGAGCTTTAGTTTTTAGAAGTGTTCATGGATACTTTTAAATTGTATTGTAATGTTTCATTGCTAAATAATACATTGAGTTTGGATGCTTTTGGAGGTTCATTTTTTTCCTCTTGATGGTTTTCTCAAGGAAAATATTGTGTAATCTTGTGACATATCTTTAATCATTGCATAATGGTTATTTTGTAAGCTTGTATACATGGTTCTGTCCTAGATTTATGTAGGAAATGATTTGCTCAACCTAGTGATACCCTAACAAGTGGTATTAGAGACATGGATGTGGTTGAGGGAGGTGAGAGATCCCTATGTTTATCTAACCCTTCTTTGAACATGTTGGTTTGTTTTATTATTTCTAACTGATCCTTGACATTAACTAAAGAATAGACAATTCTTATACTCAAAGATTTCAAGTGGTTAGCCAACAAACAAGAGATTGATTTCACAATTTTCTCCTCTACTCTTTAGGTTTTGCAAAACCTATGAGGATGATCCTTAACAATATCAAATGAAATTTCACTTAATTCATATTAGGATATTGTTTTAACAAAATATTCTCATGAAATATATCAATAATTACTAATAGATTTGACCTAATAGGAGAGATTCTTGGAGGCTTTTGTATTACTGACTTTGAAAACATATGAAAATCTTAAAGAAGAAAAATCTAAAACATAAATCAAATTGTTATGTTAATAAATGACCATGGACATGTAACCAACATTCACACTTAGACCGGTTCCTTAAATTCTTGGTAATAGAGTACAAAAAAATGTATCTATTGAACAACAAACTGAAAACAAATTCAATGAAAGCTTACACATCACTACCTTACAATGATATTCTTTGAAAATTGACTTATAACCATTTCTTATTAACAATCCATGAACATCTTAAAACTCTCAATATTTCAAATACAACAATCTAATCCATTACTTTAATAGAAGCTATATAATAAACATTCACTTGCACAACAAGGAAAAGATGAACTTCACTAACACTTGATCAATTTTATTCATAAGAATAGTAAAATGTATATTTGGATATAATCCATACAAATTTTTTCACAATGTATTCATATCTTTGAACATTATACATTGATGTACAAAAAATTAAAAATTGCATTTTCATTCCTTCCCTGGAAAACATAGACCAAACTAGTAGAGACCTAAGACATAACTTTCCTTTTTACAAAATTCTAAGATTGTTTTAAAATGGCTCAATCCATTTTATAGAAACAGGGGAGCAATGAGCTTAAATCCATGAAAAGATACCACATTTTTATTTGACAATCTTGTCCAAAGGATCAAACAAAAATAGTACTATTTGAAAAAGACAAATAGTACATCACTAGAAGACAAAATAGTTATATAGAAGTCATTACAAAAGATATTCCTTGATATGCATGATGAGAGAAAGTGGGGATGATGCATGATTAGTTAGTTGTACTTCTCCATACATGCTACAATATATCTTATAAAGGCCATAAATATGCCAAAATTCTTGTCATATGATTCAAATGAGAGGAATATTCTTCCTCAATCCACTTTTTTAAATCATTAGAAAACTTTACTAAACCTTCCTCCAATGTTATCAAGCTATCTAAAGCAACATTTAACTTGCTCGTGTCAATATATTATTATAAAAAATAGAACTATTGTCACAGAAGTGTGCACCCTTTGTTGATATGCTAAAATCACTCAACCACTTTCTGAAACATGGGATGATCTCCTTGAGTGTGGGATCGGATGGTGGAAATCAACCTCCAAAGAGGGCTGGTTCCCTTGGATTTATCACAAAAACTAAGTAAACTAATGATGCTTGTTGAGAAAAGGGTAAAATGAAACATGAAAATGAATCCTAAAACTAAAATTTGATGCACCAAATGACTTTTGACCTGCACTCGTTTGAATGAACACAATATGATAAAAAACTTAAACTTTAACATACACAACCAAAAATTTCATATGACTCTTGCAAAAGAATTTCATGACGAGGTTTGATATCTAGGAAAACATTTAGAAGGAAAGTAGAAATGTTTCCACAACTTAAAATTTTCCCTTAGCTAGATAAGTACGAGTAATGACCTGCAAAAGTACATATTTTCTACATAAAGGCAATGAAAACGGGACAAAAATCAAGGGGAAAAAGTATCACCACAAGATCATATCAACCATTTTGAAGCTTGCATAATGAAACAACTTTGAGAAGGTAAAAACAACTTGTCTTATTGATAAAAATTACATACAACACTCTTTTGCTAGAAATAACCTTCATAGGTTACAATACATGGCTCCAAGAATGAGCAAGAAAATTTATTTTCTAAGTTGCAATACATAATATGACTTGAAAGAACTTTTACAAGTTATAATATTTTTTGTGAAAATGCAATAACTAATTAAAATTTGAAATGAGGCATACTCTTATGCTATCTAACCAACATCCTTCAAAAAAGGGCATATTCTCTTGGAATAAATGCTTCTGACTTCTCTTAACAACCAGTCAAAAACACCAAGGCATTAGATACTCATTTCCTACTTTATATCCTTGGAAGCATGTGACAAACTCTTTCAAAAAGGAGTAGAGATAAATGGTTGTGGACTCCTTCAACTATGATGATAATAGTGTTGCAACATATGCTTTTGATCATTACTTTTCAAACTATTCACTCCATAAATATAGGACATGCTTCCTAAGCCTTTGCAACTTCCTCCATCAATTGAGTACTAAAAATTTATTTTCAAAAATTCTAATCCAAACTTAGTGCGACAAAATCAATAAAAGATCAAAGGATAATCAAAACAAGATGATTTTCTAGATCAATATTAACAAATGAGATTGTATTGGAATTATCTCTCTTACTCCCATGATTTCTTACATGGGATTCCATGTAAGATCCAATACATCACTTTCTATTGGTATGTGGCGACTGATCATGCTATACTGTACACTCTTCATGTATCCTCACTAGGGTTTGAGGTTGAGCCAAGCCTTTGGTGGGGGTTCGGGGGCGATAGCCCCCGAGAATTTTTTTTCCTATTTTTTGCTTCATCACCGACAAAAGAAAAAACTAGCTTTGTAAAACCCTAATTTTGGAAGCTTATAAAAAGCTAGTTATAAGCAGTTTGGATGGGGGTTGTAGAAGGGAATTATTAGTGAGATTGTAATATGTTTTACATTGGATAATAAAATCATTGGATGGTTGCAGTTTTGTGGATGTAGCCCAGATTAGGTGAACCACGTTAAATTCTCTGTGTTGTCTTGTTTTTGCTATAATTTTGTATGTGTCTTATTTCTCTATTTTATTGATCAAATCTACATTTAACTATTAGATATATGCCTTCTAACCATAACAAGTGGTATCAAACTAGGTTGTTTTTAGTTATCCTCTGCAAGAAGGTCTCACAGTTGAATGGGAGTCTCATGGTTAAGTGGGAGCAATGGTAGATGAGGGTAAATTAAAGGTAGATAAATTCAATGGGTAGAACTATTAGTTATGGAAGATGCAGATGGGGGATTATCTCTATCAGAAGGATTTATGGAGGTCGTTGGAAGGAATAGCCAAGAAACCAGCAACAATGAGTGATGAGGAATGGAATCTTCTAGATAGAAAGGCACTGTGAGCCATTTGTTTATGCTTGGCACAATCGGTAGCATTCAATATTACAACAACAAATACAACTCAAGAGTTGATGGAAACCCTAGCGAAGTTATATGAAAGGCCTTCTGCTTCGAATAAGGTATTTCTTATGAAGCATTTATTTAATATGAAAATGGTAGAAGGTGGGTTAGTTGCTAATCATTTAAATGAGTTTAATATAGTTTCCAGTCAATTAACTTATGTAAATGTAAACTTTGATGAAGAAGTTAGGGCTCTTTTGATTTTGTGTTCTTTGCTAGAAAGTTGGAATAGTTTGGTAATGGCTATTAGCAATTCTGTTTCTAGTTTGAATACATTGAAATTTGATGATGTTGTTGGTGTTATTTGGAGTGAGTAAATTCATAGGAAAAGCTCAAGTGGAACATCCGCATCAGGCAGTGTTTTGAATGCAGAAAGTAGGGGAAGAACAAAGGAGAGAGGAAACAATTCTGGAAGTTGTGAGAAGTCATGAGGAAAATCAAAGGACAAAAGGTCCCAATCTAGAGACAAGAGGGATTGTTGGTATTGTGGTAAGTTAGGTCATTTAAAGAAATATTGTTGGTCTCAGAAAAATAAAGGAGACAAAAAGGAAAGCAATATAGAGGCAAATGTGGTAAGTAATAAATCTGATGAGGATGCTTTGATTCTTTCCCTTGATAATGATGATGATTCTTGGGTGTTAGATTCAGGGACTTCATTTCATGCTACACCCCATAGAAGTTATTTTCTTGATTATGTCCAAGGGGATTTTGGGCTGGTTTATTTGGGAGATAACTAACCCTATCAGATTGTTGGAAATGGAAGAATCAAGATTAATTTGTAGAATGGGAATCATTGGCTACTACATGAGGTAAGGCATGTTCCAAAGTTAAAAATAAATTTTATTTCAGTAGGGCAACTAGATGATGAAGGTTGTGTTGTTACATTTAGTGATAAAATTTGAAAGGTTAAAAAAGGTGCCTTAAAGTGGTAGCAAAAGTAGTGAAAGTAGGCACCTTATATCTTTGTACAAGTCATACTGTTCCTTCTACTTTAGCTATTGCAGATAAAAATCAATGTTCGGGAATAGTTGTTGCAGTTCAGCAGGCAGAAAATTAGGCAGTTGAGCTATGGATTATGAATCAACACCATGGCATAATAGACTTGGGCATATGAGTACAAAAGGTATGAAAGTACTTATTTCAAATAATGTTTTACCAGGTCTGAAATGTGTTAATATGAATTTCTATGAAAGTTGTGTGTATGACAAACAAAAGAGAGTTAGTTTTCTCAAGGATGGGAAGCAAAAGAAAGATGAGAAATTGGAGCTTGTGCATACGAATGTATGGGGACTGGCTCAAGTATCTTCTCTTGGTGGCTCTCGATATTATGCCACTTTTATTGATGATGCAACAAAAAAGGTATGAATTTATTTCCTTAGGCATAAATTTGATGTATTTGAAACTTTTAAGAAATGGAGAAGCTTTCGTTGAGAATGAGACAAGTAAAAAGTTAAAATGTATTAGATCTGATAATGGTGGTGAGTATTGTAGCAAAGAGTTTAAAGATTATTATTCCTCTAATGGTATTCATAGGCAAAAAATGGTTCCAAGGACTCTATTGAAATGCATGACTAATGACTTGAGTTGCATGACAGATAACAACTGACTACTTTTAGTTAACAAGGGATGATCATTCTTGCATGAATGGTGGAGAGATATGTTTTAGTTAACAGAGATTGACTTGGACCCATCTTGGGTGCCCAAGTTGGCTTCTTGGAGTTAACACTTTTCCTTGTTAAGATATTTCAGAAGACTGAGTTAAGTGGGCCCATTCTTGGGTGCCAACTTTGAGGATAAGCTTTAAAGATATCTTCAGAATAAAGGTTGAGTTATGAATTTAGTTTGGGATGCCCAAATGGATGAAGGAGTTGATTTGACATTGTTCTTCATGGTTGAACTCTACTTGCAAGAGATAGGCATAGGTTTTTGGTGATAAGCTTTGAGCTTTGTAATTGTAACTCTTTGGAGTTTACAAGGTTGATTATTGCCTATTTATCTCAAGCAAGTTGAAGAGAGTTTGTATCAGTTTTATTGCAAGTTGTGAAGAAGATTTTTTGAAGGCAAAATAATCATCTCAAGCAAGGATTGGAATTATTGTAATCTTATTCTGAGATTAAATAAGACATTGATTCTTGGTGGAGTTTTTTTCCTGAAAGGGTTTTCTCCACAGTATATGCTATGTATCTTCTAATATCATGTCTAGTTCTTCTACAACCTTCTATCTTCATTCTACAAATGATAAAATGAATTAATTAGATAATCACCCACAAAGAATCTATAGCAAATAATACATATTTAGATCAACAATCATAAATTTTTATAAAGTATTAAGCTACATAAACACCTCAATTTTCAACAGACTCCATAGGAAAATGGAGTGGCTGAGCGCATGAATAGAACAATAATAGAGTGTGCATGAACTATGAGATTACATGTTGGGATGCCTTTAAACATGTGGGAAAAGGCTATAAACACTATTGTTTATTTAATCAATAGAGTTCCCTCTAATCCTTTGGGTTGTGGTATTCCAGAGGAAGCATGGATAGGTAAGAAGGTGAGTTATTATTTTCTTAAGACCTTCAGTTGTGAAGCATTTGCACATGTAGATTATTAAAATAGAACCAAGCTTGATGCAAAATCAAAGAAATGTATATTTGTTGGATATGACATTGATGAATTGGGTTATAGGCTTTGGGATTTTGAAAATCAAAAAATTGTGAGAAGTAGGGATGTCATATTCAATGAGAAAGTGTTGTACAAAGATCAGTTGCAGCAGCATGAGAAGAAAGAAAATGATTATGTAGTGCTGGATGATACACCAAACATTGATGTTCTAGTGGTTCCTCGTGCTCTGCAACAAATACCACAAACTCCAGTGAATGTTAGACGATCTTCAAGGATAAGTAGACCTCCAGAAATATTTTCTCCCTCTTTGTATTCTATTTTATTAACTGATGTTGGTGAACCAAAATGTTATGATGAAGCTATGCAGGTACCAAGGTTTAGTGGGAGCATGGAATGGAAGAAGAAATGGACTCCTTGCTGAAAAATCAGACTTGGGAATTATGCAAGTTGCCTACAGGTAAAAAGGCTTTACCAAACAAATGGATCTATAGGCTAAAAGAGGAGGACGGAGGTATCAAAAGATTTAAAGCCAAATTAGTTGTAAAGGGATTTGCATAGAAAAAGGGTATTGATTTTGATGAAATCTTTTCTCTAGTTGTTAAAATGATTTCTATTCATACTGTTTTAAGTATTGTGGTTGTTGAAGATTTGCATTTAAACAACTTGATGTTACAACAACCTTTCTCCATGGTGATTTGGAAGAGAAAATATACATGGAATAGCCACAAGGATTTGAGGTAAAAGGTAAGGAGAAACTTGTGTGTAGATTGAAGAAAAGTCTATATGGCTTGAAGCTAGCACCTTGGAAATGTTATATTAAATTTGATAGTTTTATGGTTTAGCAAGGCTACAATCGGTGTAATTTAGACCATTGTGTTTATTTTAAGAGGTTAGATGATGATAGCTACATTATCTTATGTTTATATGTTGATGATATGCTTGTAGCAGGATCTAACATGGATCACATAAGGGAGTTAAAACAACAGTTAGAAAATTTATTTGCTATGAAGGATTTGGGGGTAGCAAAATAAATCCTTGGTATGAAGATTAAAAGAGACAGGAAAAACATAAAATTGTTTCTATCTTAGGTTGATTATGTTGAAAAGGTGTTACAAAGATTTCATATGGAGAATGCAAAAGCTGTCAACACACCTTTGCCTAGTCATGCCAAATTGACTAAGGATATGTGTCCAAAGACACAAGAGGAGGAAGAAAAAATGTCCAAGGTACCATATGCTTCAGTTGTAGGTAGTTAATGTACGCCATGGTATGCATAAGACCGGATATTGCACATGTTGTAGGAGTTGTTAGCAGGTATATGAGTTATCCTGGAGTTGAGCATTGGAATGCAGTAAAATGGATTCTCAGGTATTTGAGAGGTACATCCAATAAATGTTTATGTTTTGGGGGCACTAATACTGATTTAAAAGGCTATGTTGACTCAGGTTTGGCAGGGGATGTAAATACCAGGTGGAGTACCATAGGCTATGTATTTACAGTTGGTGGGCAATGAGCTGGATTTCTCGGTTGCAAAAGGTGGTTGCTTTATCCACCATGAAGGTAGAGTATGTTGTTGCACCAGAGGCAACAATGGAGATGATATGGTTGCAAATTTTCATGGAAGAGTTGGGAAAACAACAAGCTGAAAATTACTTGCTTACAGACAACCAGAGTGCTATACATCTTGCAAAGAATTTTTCTTTGCACTCTAAAACCAACACATATAGTTGAGATATCATTTCATTCAGTCAGTGTTGGAGGATGGACATGTAAAGCTGGAAAAGATACATACAGATGCCAATCTAGCAGATATGTTTACGAAGGTAGTGACAAGGGAGAAGTTGAGCTCCTCTTCAACTTTGGTTGGCCTTCAAGGTTGAATTCAAGTATAATAAAGTAGTAGGGTCCAAGGTGCTTATCTCCAGTGGGAGCTGTAAGTGCAACAGTGTCATCCAGGATCAATCTCCAAGTGGGAGATTGTTGGTATGTGGCAACTAATCATGCTATACTGTACACTCTTCATGTATCCTCGCCAAGGTCCGAGGCCAGGTCAAGCCTCGGGTGGGGGTTTAGGGGTGGTAGCCCTCGAGAATTTTTTTTCCCATTTTTTGTTTCGTCACTGATAAAAGAAAAAATTGACTTTGTAAAACCCTAATTCTAGAAGCTTCTAAAAAGCTTGTCATAAGCGGTTTGGATGGGGGTTATAGAAGGGCATTATTAGCGAGATTGTAATACATTTTACACTAGATAATAAAATCATTGGATGGCCGTGGTTTTGTGGATGTAGCCTAGATTGGGTGAACCACATTAAATTCTCTATGTTGTCTTGTTTCTGCTATAATTTTCTGTGTGTTTTATTTCTCTATTTTATTGATCAAATATGCATTTAACTGTTAGATATTTGCCTTCTAACCCTAACACTTTCATGTGCATTATGTACTTCAACTTGATGTACTTTATGCCCAACAAACTAGTGTATAATGAATTCATCAAAGGTCGAACTCACAAATAACTCCTCATAGAAAGGAAGTTGAGCCGATGTTGTTACATATTTTCGATACCCATGATAGGATTCAAGCTCTTTCAAACTTCGTAAGTCAAATAGATTTATAATACGGTCCTTAGATGTAGAAAACACCCAATTTCCATTTTGATTCCATTTGACACATAGGACTATATTCCTTTTGACCACATAGTGAGCATGACTCCTTTCTAGCCTTGGCATCCCATGGTTTAATATGATTTTACTTTCCATTTGAAATAAGAAAAGATTTCATTGGATTCCAGTCAAAAATTTTATACCCCACCCATGGCCTAAATATCAGAGATCGCTCTTCCTAGAAGCAAGCAAAGTCCCAGACCTTAATATTTGTATCATTTGAGCAAGAGAAAAATTCTAACATCTATTCTATAGAAGCTCAAACCACATAATGGTATTTCCATGTGCTGATTTTTTTACTTTCACCTTGTTCATATAATATTTCTAGTACTTGATGGTACCACCATTGTCACCAGTGACCATCCAATTCTCATTGTAACTCCATAATATGGACTGAACTTCCTAATTATTAGTCATCTTCTTGGTGGTGTCAACTCTTATAAGGTTATTCAATTATAAATTTTATATAATTCATGATCTTTCACAATTAAACTAGTTTGATTCCTTCCTCTATTTACTTCAATTGATCTCGTTCTTATCGACCATCAGGTTTGTAATTCACATCCAACTTTATTGATAAAATTATTACTTCTACTATAGATTGAAAACTAGCCCATTGTATAAGGTTTTTCCAAGCATATGTACTGCAACTTCAACAATATCATCCTACAAAAACCACTCAAATACAATAGATGTCGCTTGAAAGAACATATCATAATTATCTACCATTACCAAGGAAAACTCTTCTTCTCATGTTGCTACACCTATGATATACATCATTTCCTCTGTCTCGATGCAACTTAGCTACAACTCAGTGATTCCCTCTAAGAATTTTGGAGACCCCCTAAATTAGAATCAACCATTTGTTTTACTGGTTATAGCTTTAGAATTGGCTTGCAAGCAACATCAATCTTGAAAACCTTACTATCATCATTGGCATAACTGTTTCTTGAAGAAGATGCCTCAATCCTACCTCATCCTCTTTATCATCATATTCAATATGAGACTACAAAATAGTACCCATATGATTCACATGTATAGCTTTCCATTGGCAATTGATGTTACCACAACAACCACAACAACATTTTTTCCCAATACTACAACTTGCATTGCTTCTGCCTGATGACTGTACAAATTACTTATGCCCATTCCTTTAAGGGTAGCATTAATAGATTCTAAAAATATTACAGGAGGAACCCCATACGTCACTTTCCTTGTGTTGATGTTTTTGACATGTACTACCTTTTAAACTAGAAAACCTCAAAATCCTGTTGGCGGGCCGCCACCTATATTCTTGTACTTCTGAAAATATAAACACTTGTTATACCACCTTCATGGTTTGAGACACCTACCAAAGTTAACAAAATAAAACCCTAACCTTTTTCCATTTAAACAAAAATCTAAATCCACGTAGGGATTCAACCAACTTGGACTTCTTCACACATGACAGCTTCCTACAAATGCATCAACTCTATTATATCTTGTCCTTCTCTTTGAATGCATAAAAAATCATCTTCAATTTTCCCAAAAAACAAATATCCTAGATAATAGAGTCTATGCCAATACATAGAGTGTTGTCATTAAGCAAAGTGATATTAATTCCTTTGAATTTTAACATAGCATACATTGTTTCCACCATCATAGTAAGCACTATATGCTTCTATTCTCATCAATTCTATCCATTTAGTTCTAGTATGATGCCACATGTAACACCATCAAGACATTTCAAGATTGTAAGGTAGTAGCATCATTGCGATCTTTAATGAGTCATTTACAAATGGACTTTTTTAGTTAATTCTTTGTAATGTTGACTCACATTCCAACCATATTCACACATCTCCTATGTCATGATACCATACTCCACTTGCATAGGAGTTGAAGTCATATTATCCAGCCACCATAGATAATACTGACATTGAGGAATGCCAATTAATAGCCTTACTCGATTCATGAAACCTTACTACAGATTTTACCATTGTAATTACTTTCTCTAGACATTCACTTGTAGACTAATCCAATTTTCAACAAGCCTCATTAACTTAACCAAAAAAATGTTACATTTATATCTCCATGAACACAATTGTAATAAATAATGACATACATAATCACAATATCTCTTTCCTCCAATCTCTTAGTTTCTGGAAAGCTCTGGCACAAAACTTCATTCAAAAAAGTACAACAAGATTTAGGAAAGAAATAATAGTTTGATGGAAATAGATAAACACCATCCGTAATAGTAAAATATAACATGTCTTGTGATCTTAGCAAGGCCATCACTTCTAGCCTTCTAGGTTAGAAAATCTACACAAAACCTCACAATAAAACAATCTTCTCCACTGATTTGATTTTCCTCAATACATCTAACCTCAACAAACATGCTTGCAGTGGTTCTTGGATCCAAGCCCCAAAGAACTCAATACAAAAGCTTGGCAGGTCTCTAGAAGGATTCTACCATGATTTTTTTACCATCAACTGTCTCTACTGCCCCAACAATGTAACCAGTGATATTAGCTTCAACCACTGCCATGTGATGAAGCTCAGAGAAACAAAGTGTTTATTGCTTTCATGCAGTAATTATACATTCTTTGAATGCTTATCATGCTTCTTGTCTAATCTCCTTCTCTCTACTGTTATATAATCTTGCACTCCATTATAATGTCATGCTTCATAAGGCTGCCCATGAATGTATCATGTCTTTGTACTAGTAGAGTGTAGATCACTATTACTACCCACTGGTTATCCCTGTAATCCTTTCACTCTATCTTGTGTTGATTTTGAAGTGTTGAAACCCATCATCTCTAATGATTTCTCATTCAAAAAAACTATGGTGACCATTTCCTTGATTATGCTTGTCTTCTATGTCTCTATCGTATGCTTACTATCTTTTCACCTTTTTATGATAGAAGTGTATGGCAACATACTAGCCCTCCACTATGACCAAAAACCTTGTGAGAGTTACTCTCTCAAAAATGACACATGAAGACATATATTTCAATAATATGAATGAACCCTAAAAAGGCTTATGGAACCTAAGCCTCTTATCATAATTTCATAGCAGACCTAATATCATCAAGGACCACTTTTGAATCCAAATTAAAATCTTGAATATAGAATGCATGAACAAAGCCACTATTGTAACAAGTACACACTGAGCAGATACCACAACAAATCCCTAGTTTGAAGATAGACTACAATATTCAACTTTCAAGTATTCTCTTCATTAGGAATATGAATATTTAGAACACCAAATTTCCTTTGAAAGAAATATGTCTTGAGGGCTGCCCCAAAAATGTATGACAATCATCATTTATAGATAACTACCAATAATCCCTATGGTAAAAATATTTCAAACATGTTGACACCTCTTTGTCATCTTGTCAATCCTTCAAGCTTTCTTGAGGTTTGTTGAACAAATACCCTGATTATGATAAATAGGGCATTCCTTCTCAATACCCTCTGCTAGTCTATCCTATTCTTTACTTTATTATTTGTAGCAAACTCAAATGCACCTGGGTTGGACACTTCTATATCTGCATTATTTTGATCAATTTGGATCACTTTTTACATATTTTTTCCCTCCTTTACTAATGCGCGTAGACTTGGAAAAATTTGATAAGACCTCTTTAACACTTTTGACAAGATTGAGAATTTCTTAGAAACCTTATTAAGTGCTAAACCTTCACAAAGTCTAATAAAAATATTTGGTGTAACCTATTTAGATCAGCTAGATATAATGGGTTAACACTTTTGGTGACCTCCACAAAAGTTATGCCTTGCTAAAACTCAAGGACTAGTAGCTTTAAGCATATCCATTGGGCATAGAGTCAAAAAGGTTGAGACAAATTGAAAGCCAGACTAGATACCCGGTTGTTAACACCTCAACAAAGCTAACTAAACACCTAAATTAATGTGCTTCAACACTTGGAGAAAAGGAAAACTAACTATGTGCATCAACACTTATTGACTTGAAAGTAAACATCTCCTGACCAACAACAAGACTTGCTCAAACAAAACCATTAATGGATTCTCTATAATAGCTTCCTTTTCTCATTAGTTTGCAATGGTTTTCATTCTTATGAGTAGCAAAGAGAAGGTGGATATAAAATAGATGCTTAGCCAATGGTTTCAATAACTCTTGGACAATGAAATCACACCCACTTACCGCTTCACATTGGTAATGTACAGTATCCTCCCAAAGTGGATAAGTGAGTTGAGTGCATTCTTCTTCAACTGCAATTTCATGCTTGGGTACAAGTATGACTTGTGGTACTTTGGTGGCCTCCACTTTAGCTAGATGTTTATAGGACACCCTCTTGAAAAGATGATCTTTGATGCCTCCTTGTTGGTTTCATGCTTATAGTCTATTATCTCATCATTTTGCTGACTTATTTGCTTTATTTCTTGTGACTGATTTGGCATAAGCATGGATATTTATGCCTTATGTTCCTACTGCTCATGATTTTCCTCTTTTATAGGTGTTGGCTTGGAATTCAAATTTGAACAAAATTCCTCCAAATCATCCCAAAAGAATACTTCTTCAACCTCTTTCTTGATTTTACAAATAAGAGGACTAATTTTGACATCATATTCAGTTTGAACAACCTTGTGTGTATCAACTTATTTATTTTGCAAAACAAGGCGGTCTTGACTTGCCTCCTCATGGGCCAACATATTTTCATGCTTATTTCCAACTTCTATCAGCTCCAAACTTGTGATGCATTGAAATTTTATGTTTCCTTCTTCTTGCTCAACAAAACAAGGAAGTTCATCAAATGAAAATGTTAAAACTTCATTTACATCACCTTTTTCTTGTTTGTTGTCTCATTGTTCCAAAAGACTATGCTCTTCAACCTATTTTCCTAACTGATCATGTTCATCATCCATTAGCACAAAGTCTGATTTTTAATTTTGTATATCATGTTCAAAATTACCAACAACAAAAGACTCTTCTTGTTCACTAAACTAGCTATCTTGATAGACAATGAGACCATCTTTACAAAGGTGAATGGTGATATGACAAGAAGGTTGATCTAGCAAAGAATCTTGGGAAGATTATTTTTGAGAAGGTTTTTCTTAAGGGATATTAGGTTGATGTTCAAAATCTTGCAAAGGATTAAGGTCTCTAAAACTTGGAATTTTAAGCTCATAAGAACAACTTGAAGACTCAAGAGGCTTACCTTGCTTAAAGCTTGAAAATTTGTACTTGGGAGGCTCTTCTTTTGCATTCTGATCCAAATTACAAGATGTTGGTTGGCTTTCTATCCTTTAAACTTAGGCAAGCAATAATCTCATTTTTTCTTATTTGGAAACAATCTATTTTGCAACGCGTGCACTCCTTTTTTCAAAATTCTATTCTTTTGTAGCTTGATGAATCAGCCTGGCGGGGGCACCATCAAGGCTCCCCAACCTATGAACTCTTCTCTCTCCAAGAATGGTGCATTGTCTCTATCTGGGGGAACTAAAAGTACACCTGGTACTTCACATGCTTCTTCACCTGGGGATTTGAACAAATCTATTCTTCTCCTGGGGGTAAGGACATTCTATTAACTGGGGAAAACTCTGCTTCTTACGTGGAAAAAATTGTTGGAGGAAAGGTGTTGTCTAAAGCACCTCAAGACTCCTTGTCTGCTTTTTGTACTGTTATGAGGGATGAATTGGATGTGACAGATGCAATCGTGAATGATGCCTTGGAGGGTCTAAAGCTGTCCTTGGTTGCAAAGTTTTTCGCTAGCTGTCTTAATATTGACTAGGTACGCAAGTGGGCCACTGACTCTTAGAATATCAAGGGAAGTGTTTCTATATGTGCTATGCCTAAAGGTCTTTTTTGTTTTCCTTTGTTATCCTGGAGGATATGATTAAGGTTCTCACGGGGGGCTCATGGGCCTTTGATAGAAGTTTTAAGAATATCTTGTCCTTGTGTAAGTGGAAACCAGGGTTTGATGCCTTTGCTAACTTGGGGAAAGTTGCCCCCACTTGGTTTAGGCTTCCTGGTCTACCACTAAAATTTTGGCACCAAAATGTTTTTAAAGGGATTGTTGACTCTTTTAGAACTTTGGTGACAGTGGATAAAGTGACCAGTCTTAAGTCTCATTTGGTGTATGATAGGATGTGTATGAATGTGGAAGTCAACATAGTTCTTCCCACCTTTGTGACCTTAAAATCAAAATTTGGAAGATGGGTTCAATCGTTAGAGTATGAAAAATCTATGGTCTTTTGCCAATGGTGTAACAAATTTGGGCATCTACCAGATGCTTGCAACCAAGTCCCACTAGAATCTAAAAGGCCCCAAATTGGAAAAAAAAAGAGCTCCCCTTTGAAGAATATGACTCCTATGAGCCTGATAAAGGAGCCTGGAAGTCCAACTCCTAACAAGAGTTTGCTGCTCTTAGATAAGGCAGAGCCTTATCTTCAAGAAGTGTAAGATGCAAAAGGCCTAGCCTTGAAAGAAGACATTCTGATGAAGAGTGTGGGTGGGATTTCTTTGGAGGAAGCGACAAATGGGATTTTCTCCCCGCCCTCTTTGGAGAAACTTCTTGAATTAGGTAATGAAAAGGGGGATAACATGAAAAACTTATCTCAGGATTTGGTGGGTGGAGAACAACCAAGTGAGCTTCCTGAGGAAGGAGAGATTTTCAGCCAAATGGAAAAGCCTTTGACTCCTTCCCATGAGCTCCCTACAACAGACCTAAATTTGGAGGATGGTTACACACCAGAAGGTAATAATGAGAAGGAAAGTCAAGATGGAACCAAGAAAAGTAGGATAAACTCTTGTTCTACTCAAAAAGAGGGTGTGGTAGATGAAGAGTGGATAAACACCAAATCAAGGAAAAAGAAAAAACTAGATGTAGGGGGAAATAACAAAATGGGAAGACCTCAATTAAAAGAATCAAGGATTGAAGAAATAGCAAGAGATGTGGCTGCGAGTAAGTAGAGAACTCTTGACTCTCTGGCAGGGAGTAAATAAAAAAAGAAGTAAGGGAGTTAATTCTACCACTTTGAGTAGTATTAGGTTGATACTGCTTCTCCTATCTTGTTTCAATGTGTATATTGTCTTGGAATATTAGGGGACTTAATGGCCCCTATAAACAACATTTGTTAAAGGCTTGCTTGGCTGATGTGAAACCAGATATCTTAATGATTCAAGAAACTAAAATGAAAAGAGAAAGCTTTGAGAAAGTTTTAAAATGGCTTTGGCCTGGTGTAGGTTTTGAAGTTAGTGATGTTGAGGGAGCCTCGAAAGGGATTGCAATTTGTTGGAACTCCTCAAGGCTTGTTGGAAGATTGGATTTAAATAATAAAAATAGTCTCTTAGTGAGTTTGGAAGATAATGCTACCTTAACCAAATGGAATATGGTCAACATTTATGGTCCTAATTTGAGATTGGATAGGCTTGATTTATGGAATATGCTGGAGGGAATCATTTCCAATAGAAAAGATGAGCTCTGGATGTTGGGAGGATATTTTAAGTCCCCATTATACCCATTAGAAAAAAGTGGAGGCCTAATTGATTTCTTTGATAGTATGTGTGACATGGGAAAATAAACAAGAATAAAGAGAGCATAACAACAACAATCACAAATTTCCTAATCATGCTAAGATTCCCCATATCAATAATGAAGTGCAATGCAACAAATAAATTAAATAAAAAAGAATACTATCATCTAATTCCCATGCTTGCTTGAATCCTCTCCATTTTTCTTCTCCACTTTGCTTTGAAAAAGCTCCATGCCCTCATATTCTAAGTGTGCAATATTAGCCTGTAAGTATTTTGACAACAAAACTTTGAAGATTGTGATTACCTATGAATAGATTTCAAAGCTTCTCTTATAGAATCTTCATAGATTTGATGATCAAGATTGATTTGTGTTTGAATGATCCAGATCGAGTGTGAGGATCTGATTGAATAGTTAAGTCCTTGATTGACGAGATTGATTAGATATTTAGCAAATTTGATTGAGAGTTTGATTGAATAGTTAGCCAATTTGATTGATCAGTTAAGAGGTGTAATTGAAAGAATGTGTGATTCAAAAGGAGGTGACAAATTATTTAGGTGAGTGAACTGAGAGAGTGTTAGTTATAAATGGAGAGAATTATGCATGAGATATTTAGTTTAAAATGTTGGAGACATGTGCTCAAATAGAGGAATTAATTATAAAATTAATTCCTTTCTTTGTGGAGGAAGTTGTGTACATGATTCCAAAATCAATTAAATGACCTATTCAATTTATGGAGTCACTTTAGATGATAGAACAATTAATTAAATACATATTATTTATTTAATTAAATGTAGGAGAATATGAATTAATTCAAATGTGTAATTAAATAAATTTAAGAAACTTATTTAATTAGTAAGAAGAAGGGATTTAATTTAAATGTGTAATTAAACAAATTTAGGAAACTTATTTAATTAATAAAAGGAAGAGATTATAATTAATTAGTGACGTAATTAAAGTAAATTGATGTAATTTACTTAATTAATCAAATTTAGAAGAATAATGAAAATGAATTAATTAAATGTTTAAAACTATTTAATTAATTTAGAGAAAATGTGATGTTAAATTATAATTAAATGATAAAATTATTTAATCATTTTGTGGGTATCTTGAATTAATAATGAAAAATACAGTCGTAGGCCTAAGCCATTTTTCAGTGTCTACAATTTACCCCTCTTTGACATAATGTCATTTCAGCGTTTGTGCCAAAGAATAAAGAATAACATGCCCCAGTCATGCCCCAGTTTGATATAAGTAAGGGTATGCCCCCTCAAGAAAAATGACAATTTTTTGAAATTTTAGAAATTGTCCCAATTAGGTAATTTGATAGACAAAAGTTCAATGGTAGTGAAAGAAATCAGATTCGACGAGATTTGGTAAGTGAAATGGTTGTTGGAAGTTTCCAAATAGTGCGTCCAATACATTAGGCTTCAAAGAAAACCCTAAAAACCCTAGGTATAAATAGAAATTGGGTAAAATTGAATTCATTTTCACCCTTGGAGTTTGAAAACTTGTGATTTTGGTCTAGAGGTATCCATCAAAATGTCTCATGTTTTGTACACCGAGCATTGTGAATACCACATCTGGACATTCTGACGACCGGCCAATGCAAGACCCTCGATATGTACCCTTTTTCCAACTTTTGAATTTTGAATTTTCATGCTTTTGTAGGGTGTTGAAGTTTAATTTTCACATGCGTCGCTATTTGTGCACTGCAAATACATTCGTATGTGGTGCATCTGTCTCAATATGACACATTTGTGGAAACACGCGGGGGATGTTTTGTGTCTTTGTTTAGATCAATGCATTTGCATTATTTTACACCACATTTCTTATAGTGAATCACATATGCTAGGGATAATGATGCATTTGTAGTTTTGCACCGCATTTGTGGAATACTATGACACATATGTATTTGTGTGACACCTTTGTAGAATAGTGTGAAACAAATGTATTTGGGTGACTCATTTGCTAAATAGAATGACATATTTGCCTGTCTAATGTTTTGAGCTTTTAAAGTGTAGCATTGGCTTTGTATTTTGAATGATACGCATTTATTAGCTTTGTGTTTCTGATGCAAGATATGTGTTATGCAATTTCAGGTTGTTTTGGATCTGATATACACCCAAGAGTCAAGGTCGACCACTTATGATCTACGAGATCAGTTGACTAGTGCAGAGAAACGTTTGATATGGTGTCTTGGTCTTCACCATGTGACATTCATGCCTAGCATTTGGGAAAATCGATGGATGCTCATTGCACATGTTGAGCGATGGTACTTAGAGACTTCGTCTTTCCATTTTCCCACAGGAGAGGTGACAATTACATTAGAAGATGTGTATAGGATACTTAGATTGTTGATCAGGGGTGCGAGGGTTCAGTATGATACCCAAAGGGGTTACAATGAGATCACACGTTACTATGTGTATGAGGATGTCAGAAAACTTGGTATCGAGCACTATGAGATCAGATGGCATGTACTCGCAGAGAGATACAAGCGGATCGATTGTTTGTTGTGTACTCTGATTGGTGGGATTGTACTACCAAACTACTGAGGGCACGGGTTTCCTATGGGTTGGGGCGAGATGTTAGTGGGGATGTCGGAGAGACATGTTGTGTATGCATGGGGCCCCTGTCTACTGGCAATGTTGTACTTCCATTTGCATGACATAGCTTATAGGGAGGCACGATCCATGAGCTATGAGACTATGTTATTGATGATATGGGTGTCAAAGCACATTGTTGTTTTCTATCCACCTATCATACATGAGTTAGATGATCAATCTCCCTATGTATTTTGGTACATTGGGACCATTACATAGACATATGTTGGAGATACTAGATACTAGAGGCATGTGATTGATACACTTGTGCAGTTTATTTGGAGACCGTACATGGACTATGCACAGTGGTGGGATGAGGATTGACACTTGCCTTTCTGTTGATAGACACGATATCTAATCGGGAAGACTGTTGCCACTGTTCAGATCATTGAGAGACACTAGATAGAGTGCTCTAGCAGTTTGGTGAGGTTTAGGATGAGCCACGCGGGTGATCCGAGTTCACCAGATTGTCAAGGGAGGTTCCTATATGGGGCCCCAGGTTCTTATAGTGATAGTAGAGGTAGATATTGATGCACTGCAACTAGTGCAATGGGAATGGAGGGGTGGGCCAGTGGATGTTGGTACAAAAATAACTTATGATACTTGGTGGGTAGAGCATAGATCCATGTCATACACAAATCTTGATTAGCCAGCACCTGTAGAGCACCAAGGTACAAGCTTACAGGGTGTAAGTGGTGGCAAAGGAGGTAGTCGTCGTGGCTAAGGTGGTAGAGGTGGAGGTGATGATGGTAGAGGAGGAGCTGGGAGGGGTGGTCAATGAGGTTGATGTGGCGAAAGATGCCAAGGTAGAGTATTGTCACCCATTCGTGAGGGTGAGGTTGAGGGAGAGGATGTAGCCATGGGAGAGGTGGGTTTGAGGAGGAGACCATTGGTGAGGAGGCAGTCAGGGAGGAGGAGGCCATTGGAGAGGAGGCAGTTAGAGAGGAGGTCAGGGGACAAGAGGAGGAGTTGGATGCCCTCAATCTATTATGGGCGGGCTACTAGGATGTGGAGGATTTCCCCGAGGAGGAGATGGGAAACAAGGAGAGAGAGCTTAGAGATCAGATTATGGAGGAGTGGGATGTAGACGAGGGAGAGAGACCACCAAAAGGAGGAGGTTCCTATAGATCAACGATTGGATGATTTGCAGGTCCGAGTAGAGGCCTTGGAGGAGTGGGTTAGGGTTGTGTCCAGGGAGAGAGACTAGATGCAGCTGGAGAGAGATAGTGCATATTTGGAGAGAGATCAGGCAGTGGCATGGAGACATGAGATAAAGCAGAGGTTCATAGAGTTCACCACACTTTTCACTAGACCAGTTGCATAGATATGGCTTGAGAGTTGGTCAGGGCTGGCAATTGAGAGTGATATTGTTAGGATTTGTATGAGCAGGAGGTACCTCTTGAGAGATGAGATCCCAAGGCTTCCTAGACACTCAGTAATAGATCTCGAAGTCAGCGGTCTCACAATAGATCTCAGAGCAGTGGTGTTGTTGTAGGACCTCACAGGTCAAGACCATATGATAGGCCCCTGTCTACACAGTGATCGTCAGGCTCTCCTTGTCAGTCACCTCCTCATTCTCCTCATCAGAGTAATGGGAGTTTAGCATAGGGATATGGTTATATATTTCTAGACACTATATTATAATTATATATCTTACGAGCTCCATTTTGATATACATCTTGGATATTATATTGTGACACATTTATATATATATATATATATATATATATGAGATGCATTTTGGTGGTGATTATATGATGTGTTTGTTTATGTGATGTAATGATGATTCCTTTATGATTCATGCTTATGTGATGATGATGATATATGCTTTTATGATTCATGCTTATGTGATGACGATGATGTATGCTTTTTAATTATGATTGATGCACTTGATTTATGATGTAATGGATGCATTTGAATTATGATATATAGTTATCATGTTATGCATTGTGTTATGAAATGTATATGAAATTGATTTGATGTTTTGATTTACTTATGCAAAATGGACATGGATATAAAATGTGTGCTATTCTAATATTGTAATGAATGTAAGTGATTTTTTGTGTCACAGTATACCATCTAGATGGGATGGAAGAAGAGTGTTAGCAATAAGATGATTTATGTTAGCATGAAAGATAGATATGTCATCACTTTGTTGTCATTATACTAAGACTTTGCATTTTAATCATCATTGGGTGGTTTATTGCAACGGACAAGAAACAACATTATATGAGATAAACCAATGTTGTGTAATGTCATGCATTTACCGAAAACAAATAATCACAGACAAGGATTGTCATGATTCATACTTAAGAACCCGATTGTTCCTAGTCTTTTTGTCGAGACAAACCACAAACAACAATAGAAAGAAAATGTGTCATGAAACTTCGTTGCTCCTCTAAATCCTATTGCCAAGACATCCTTGAGGTGGCTAGTGACATGAGAACTTTGAAAAGATAAGACAATCATCATGATACGTCGTTGCTCCTCTAAATCCTATTATCAAGACATCCTCGAGGTGGCTAGCAACATGACAATTTCAAAAAGATAAGACAATCAGTCAAAAAGAAAGATATGCTCCTATAATATTGTTGCTCCTCTAAATCCATCATAAGACATCGTCGAGGTGGCTAGTTACATGGTCATATCAAATCATTGAAAAATAAATGAAAAATGCTTGTCAAGAAATGTGTATCAGATCTTTGTTTGTGTTCCTAAGGTTGACTTGGTGATGACAAGGTTGACTGGTCACCCTTTTAGGAAGGAAACATCCTAAAGAAGATTGAAATGTCGAATTTGATTATTGCCAAGGTCGGGGTTCAGGAAGAACATATCTTGAATAGATCACATAACAAGGTCTGACATCAAGAAAGACACATAGTGAAGACCCAAAAATTGACAAGAAAGAGTCTGATGTTAAGGACACATCTTGAAGACTCTTAAGTGATTGACTTGATAGATTTGATGTTGATTCAGGAAACACATATCCTGAATAAATTGGTTGACAAAGAAGAGTCTGGCATCAAGGAAACATCTTGAAGACTCTTAAATGACTAATTTGATAGGTTAGATGTTAATTTAGGAAAGACATATCCTGAATAAATTGGTTAAAAAAAAGAGTCTGACATCAAGAAGGACACATCTTGAAGACTCTTAAATGACTGATTTGATAGATTAGATGTTGATTTGGATTGGTTTTATTGTGCGTTGTTTGTGACCTTGTGTTTGAGTCATTCCTTGTATGACCATGTGATATGGTCTACACGACAAAACCCTAAGAGGACTGACATCTAAGGCCTTGGGGGTTCTTAAGCGTTGCCTACATTGTACACGCAGAGACCACGTAGTTTGACTAGACTCAGGCTGACAAAACAGACTGAAAAAGATTTGTTTATTTTGAAGATATATGACATGTGTGATAGTGAATGTGATGAACCCTAATGGACTAACCTAGTACATCCTCGGGGGCTCATCAATTGATGGCCTTGCCTACGTTATACACGCAAAGACCTTGTAGTTTAACATGACCAATGAATTTGTCTTATTAACTAAGGATTGAGTCATGATTTTATTTTTATAAACCTAAAAATATTGACCTAATGCCTCGAGGGTGCATCAACATATGGCCTTGCCTACGTCGAGTCATAGAGGCAACATAGTTTAACTATGACAAAGATCAACATGACATATGTTGACTTTATTTTTGTAGTTTTCTGGATTATTTGGCTTTGTTTTGGAATTTTGACATTTTTTGAATGTTTTTTGTGTTTTCAACATGTTTTCTGAATGTTTTTGTATTTTCAAGTGTGTTAGGTCCTGAAGATCTAAAGGTCTATTCCATGAAGAATAGGTGTTAGGTATTTGCCTCCAGTCAAGTACTATGTGGGATGGGATGGTAAGAAAGATTGTGCAGTATGTTGCGAGCGTCAACCGATCTAAAGCCATAGGACTAGCAACTACTCTCATTGTGGGTGTTGTAGAATGAAGGAGGGATAGTTAGAGGAATATGGGTGAAGGTGAAAAGACTCTGTGAAGTGATAATAGACGACAAAGCAAAGATTGTCTACACATGGCGCTTGTTTGCCAGGTGTTCACCATGGTACTTATCCAAAGTTCCATTGAGATGGTTTTCACTATTGGATGTATTATTTCTCTTTACTACATTTTTTTTTCAATTTTTTTGTATTTTGTGGTTTCTAATTGATCTTTCTAAAACTATGTGTAAAACTTGCGTAGGTGCAAGTTGTTTATAGGCTCATATAATGGTGCTCCCTCTGGGGTAGACAACTGATATGCACTGGAACCAAAAGAAGTTGTGATGACATAAGGGCCTAGCTAGTTAGGCACAAACTTACCAGGTTCATCTCATTCTACCTGGTTTTTAGGATTTTGCATTAGTACTAGGTCATCGATGTCGAAATATTTAACCAAGACCCTTTTGTCATAACTTCTACAAAGACGGTTCTAATATGCTTGTAAGTGGGTCATGCTTTCTATCTTCACTCATCCAATAATTCTAGCTCATGTAGCCTAGATATTATGTACTCTTCATCATTGATTAACCCTTTCATGGACACTCGGAGAGAGGGGACTTCAACCTCAATGGGGAGAATAGCCTCTGAACCAAAGACTAGGGAAAATGGGGTGGCTCCAGTGGGAGTACGAATGCTAGTTCGATATGCCCATAAGGCAGGGTTGAGTTGGATGTTCTAGTCATGGCCAACAACATTGATAGTTTTCTTAAGGATTTTAATGATGGTTTTATTGGATGCCTCGGCTTGACTGTTACCCTACGTGTAGTAATGAGTGGAAAAATGTTGTTGAATGTGGAATTATTCACACAGTTTGCGGATGTCCTAGTTTTTGAAGGGATTACCATTGTCTGTGATTATGGAATGTGGAATACCATAGCGGAAAATGATGTAATTAAGAATGAACTTAGCAATTTGGTTGTTGGTGATGTAGTTAAGGGGAATGGCCTCTACCCATTTGGTAAAGTATTTAGTGGTAGTTATAATGAATTTGTGGCCATTCAAGGAAGTGGGGTGAATTTTTCCCATGAGGTTGAGTCCCCATTGAGCAAAGGGCCAAGGTGAAGCGACGGGCCTTAGTTCTTGTGCTGGAGCATGAATAAGATCACTATGAACTTGACATTCTCTACATCTTTTGACAAATTGGTATGCCTCCTATTCCATAATCAACCAATAGTATCCCAGCCACATAATATTTTTGGCTAAGGTAAGACCACTTGAGTGAGCACCACAAATTCCTTGATGCACTTCACTTAAGGTTGTTTGTGCTTCAGTGTTATCGAGACATCAAAGTAGGGAATTGTCAAAGGCATGTCTATACAAGGTATCTCCAATGATGGCGTAATGGGAGGATTTTTAGATAAAGTTCTTATGTTGGTTACTGGATAAGTTATCAAGTAAGATTTGGGAATGGAGGTAATTATAAGTGTCTAGGTACCAAGGTGACTCGGGACCAACAAGTTCACAAACCATTTTGGATTCTAGGATGTCAAAAGTGGGGACTAATAACTATTCCACTAAGAACTCATATTGTGACACATTGTTAGGTATGTCCAAGAGTGATCTGATGGTTTCCATGGCGTCTGCTACTTTGTTTTGTATGTAGGGTATTTGACAAAAGGTGATATTGACAAAGTAAAGCTTGACATTGTCAACCATTTTCTTATAGGGAGTCAATTTATCATCCTTTGTATCATAGTCATCATTGACCTAATTGATGACTAATTGTGAATCTTCAAAGAACTGTACACTTTGGATCTTCCAAATGACCACCATATGCAATCCTGTTAATAGGGCCTCATACTCTGCAATGTTGTTTGTACAAGGGAATGCAATTATGAATGATTTTGGTATAGTGTCACCTTGTGGGGTGACGAACGGTATTCCAACACCTGATCCATCATTGGTATGGGAGCCATCAAAGTACATTTTCCATACATCACCTATCTCAAGAGTGAAAAGTGAATCATCCATAAAATTAGTGATGAGGGGATGTTCTGCTTGTGTTGGTGCGTCTGCAAGTTGATCTGCAATTACATGTCCCTTGATTGTCATGTGCTCGACATATTGGATGTCGTATTCACTAAGGACCATGGCTCATTTTGCTAATCGCCTTGTTAACATTGCTCTACTGAGAAGATACTTGAGTGGATAAATTTTTGCTACCAACTTTGTTTGGTGGTTCAACATGTAATGCCATAATTTCGATGCTACAAAGACCACTACAAGGCAGGCCCGTTCAATATAAGTGTAGTTGAGCTCATACCCCACCAAAGTCCTGGTCATATAGTAGATTGCTCTTTCCTTTTCTTCGTGGTCATTTTGAGCAAGTAGTGCCCCTAGTGTTGTTGTGGTTGTAGATAGATATAATATGAGGGGCTTCCCATCTATTGGTCGCATCAACACAGGTGGTGTTAGGAGATACTCTTTTATCTATTGAAAGGATTCCTGGCATTTGTCGATCCATATGAAAGGGATCCCTTTATGTAACATGTACTGAAATTGATGGAATTTGTTTGCAAGTCGAGCAATGAATCTCCTAATAGATTGTAGTCTTCCCTATAAGGACCTTAATTGACTGATTTTCTTTGGGGGAGGCATGTCTATGATGGATTTTACCTTAGCGGGATCAACTTCTATGCCTCACTGTGAGACAATAAATCCCATTAATTTTCCTGACTTTACCCCCAAAGACACACTTCTTTGGTTGAGACGGACCTTGTACTTGTCTAGTCATTGAAAGACTTTGTCTAAAACCTTTAGATGATCAACTATGGTTAATTACTTTGCTAGGATATCATCAACATAGTCCTCCATTAGTGTGTGCATTAGGTCATGAAATATTGTAGTCATTGCTCGCTAGTATATAGCTCCTGCATTTTTTAGCCCAAAGGGCATGATGTTCCGTCAATAGGTACCCCATGGATAAGTGAAAGTTGTTTTATGTTGGTCTTCTGGAGCAATACAAATTTGATTATAGCCGGAGAAACCATCCATAAGGGACAACATCTTGTATCCTGCTATAAGATCCACAATCATGTCGATGTTGGGGAGAGGAAAGTCATCCTTAGGGCATGCCTTGTTTAAATCTCTGAAGTCAGTACATATGTGGATTTTCCCATTGGGTTTTGTGATAGGTTCTAGATTGGAGATCCAGTCTACATAATCAATGGACTTGATGAAGCCAACATCCAAGAGTTTCTTTAGTTCTATCTTGACCAACAAGGCAATTTGTGAATGCATTTTCCAGAGTTTTTTCTTTACTGGCTTAGCATTTGGATTCAATGGCAAGTGATATAAGACTAGGTCATGGTCCAACCCAGGAATGTTAGTGTATGACTAGGAAAAATTACCCTTGCGCTGTGTGAAGAATTCTTGGAATTTGGGTTTTTCTTTTTCTGTCAAGGAAGCTACTAGTAACATTATCTTAGGATCTTCAAGTGCTCCAATGTTGACCTCTTGTGTATCTTCAATTAGCATCGATGATCGCTCTTGTGTGACGGGGAGAAATTCCAACTCTCCATCCTTAGGCGCCTTAGGGAGGTTTTCACCTTTGGATACGTCCTTTGTTTTTACTTTTTCATGATTAGAGGGTTCCTCACAATTTTCACCCAAATACCTTTCCTTTTTCTCTTTATTATTGATTTTGTGACTGGAGGGTGATGCAGTCTCTCTGAAGTATATTTCCATATCAAGTTCTATTGTGAAGCCAACTTTATGGTCTCCTTATGGAATTCCTTCTCTCAGTCCCATGAAATCAACAATAGCTTTGTTGTTCTCAAAGGTATCCAAAATGATAGGACCTTGTTGGTCCCAGTCAACTGGTTGTGAGTAGACTAGGGAAATGCCACCATCAATATTTGCAAAAGGTGGGGAGGTAGCTAATAAGGTAAGGATTGAGGTATTTTCTCAGATGTTGACATTCATTAAGTTGGTTACCTTAAGGCTAGGTGTATCTAAATAAGGGAAAATGTTACCTAGTTCATAAGCACTAGAGGCATAGGATCCCATTCCCAAATGTTGGAATCATTTTCGTCATAAAATTCATTGTCATAATCCTTCGATGTCTCAACACATTTAGAAGCACAAACTTCCTTATTTGAAGGAAATTTGGTTTTAGTGGTACCCACCTTCAGTGGTTTCCATCCTAACCTAAGATTTTCCCCCCATTTAATAGGTATGTAGCATATGCCCAAACCACTGGTTCCATCATAACCTTTTTCTTGCATCATCAAAAACCCTTAAACATATTGCTCTATTGGAAGTGGTGTCTCATCTTCTTTGTAGACCAAGTCAGACACATCCTCAATATCTTCTTTGCCAAGGTCTCCACATTTGAGAAAAGTAGTTTTGGGAGGTACCTAAATCTGGACCTTAAGTTCCATGTTGTAACACAACTTTCCATATGTCTTTGGTGAGTTTAGCATTGTGGTGATGTAGAAGGAAATGTTCATGTTGTACTTTCTGCATCCCTTGTCTTGGATTTGGATCTTGAGGCCTTTGGATTTGGCACCACAAGTAGAGGATGTGGAGGCAGATGACTGAGGGACTGTAGATGTCCTGGCGAGTGTTGAGGAATCAATGTATTTGGATAAGTTTGACGTCGAGGCTTCATGATTAAGTGGCACCCGACATTCACATATGTCTCGTAGGCTAGCGTTGTTGGTTCTCAAATCTACTATAAACTTGAATCCTAAAGGGTTTCTAAGCATTATGGTCAAATTCAAGGAGAGATTTGGCCAACAAACAAGAGATTGAAATAAAACCTCTCTCCCCTACACTTCAAGCTCTACTAAACCTAGGAGGGTGATCCCAACAGTGTGTTTTCAGATACTTGTGTGCCACAGTATCAAACACATAGTGAACAAATAAATCTCCTTTATATGCTTAACTATCACAATACATTGAAGGTATGGCTGACCTTTATGGCAATGTACACACTAAACATGAGAGATATGATTCATTAAAGCTCAACACACAAATATATAGAGATTTATAAGTAATTTTTGATTTAAAAAACAACTGTTCACAAACCATCTCAGGAAATTGTAACATCAAAGACTAATGCCTAATCCCAGGGTGGAGTCACCTAAATCATGAAGTTTAAAACTCATTGCAGATTTTACTTTGTCATAATTATACTTATCACATGATGCATTGAACCATTGATACTAGAAGCCAAACTAGTCATACTTTATCAATCCAAACATACAGTTACACAAACCTCTGTTTATGTTTATACAATTTAATTCAGTTTTTGAATGAAAATAACAACACAAAAAAACATTCAAGGTAAAACTAGAAGACAAATATCATAAAACCCTTGATTTTTTTAATTCATAATCTATGCATTGTGTACAATGGAGACAACTAACTCATAATATATGATCATTTACTTGCAAATATAACATTGTTGCGAATAAGTTCTTCATTACATGACTCAGAAAACTTCATAAACCTAAAACAAAACATTATACACTTTAGACTTTGTTATGAGAGTATTCCCATGAGACATAAAAGAATAAGCAACCTATCTTCTGAAAAAAAAAAAATTGTACTTAAGGAAAATGCAAAACCCTAAACAAAGATCTCCCAAAGACATTTGGCACATTCAGGTCCATAAATCAGTAACTGCCTCCACCACTTGAAGAATCCCAATCTATAATCTGTTTTCTCATTCTGCTCATTTCCTTGCCTAGCAACAAAAATATCTTCACCATGATGAGTCATCATTCCTAATTACCTTGCTGTAGAAAATATTCACCTATGTGTTTACCATGATTTTTATCTACAACCTTTGTGAAATACATTGTTTCAATACCCAACAAATAATTTTTTTAACTTTATTAAGAAGGCCTTAATTTCAGTTTATCTGATAAAAAAAATAATTATCTATGAGTTTACAAATTTTAAATACCCAACATTTAAAATTTAAAATCATTCACTCATGGGGGCATTAATTTTTATTCGGGCAAAAAATATTTACCCATGTATTTCACACTTCACCTTATCTCCTGTCGTGAAAATAACTCATCAAACAATAATGTTTAATATTAATCATGGGCCCCACCACTTCTTCATTTCCTAACAATTACCATCACCAATCACGGATAGAATAAGAAAATGGAAATATTAATCAGCGATATGCAAAATGAAGAATGCAACATTTGAAAGGTTTTTGTTTTTACTAACTAAAGGTCCCTAATTATTTTACTAGGCAACATTTAAATTCCCATCAAAGTAACTTTAAAATGTGCATTTAAAATATCCTCGGCCCACCATGTACTCCACACAAAATTTATCTAGCTATCTTCATAGCACATCACAAATACATTATGAAAAGGTAAATTTTATTAGCGATGTGCGATGAAGGCAAAGCAGTTTCGCCCATCACTAATAAAATGTGGAAGAACTGATATCAATCAACGATGTGCGATAGAGGCAACAACTTCGCCCATCACTAATCCAAAGTGGCAAAAATGTGATATTTATTGGCAATGCACGATCAAGGAACTCCACATCTTGACTATCCTTCATGTTCAATTGTTGCACCATGAATCCTGGCAACCATAGCCAGAGAAAATGTGTAGGTCATTTTTTTGGCAATGTTGAGCATTTTTATGGTTGCAGGCACCCGAAATTCATCATAAACATGCTTAAAATTTCTTCCCAAGCATTAGGAATGGTCATGGGATGAAATTAAAATATGGAGCAACAAATTTGAGCTCAAAAACACCCCCAAAAATGTGTTAGAAAACAAAAAATGTGATTAACATTTCTCTTTGCATAATACACGCCTGAATCTGCCCAAAATGCCTCAAAGAACCCCCATGAAGATCAAGAGATATCAAATCTTTGATGCAAATAGAAAAACCATAAAAATCCGCCCCAGAATGGTGATATCGCCCCATCACTCATTTAAAATGAAAACCAGACTTGAAATCCACAATGAACAATGAGAAGCTAAGAGCATCACTCCATTGCAGATTTGCAAAGGGAAAGAGCTCTCAAATCCATGATGGGTGATGGGAGAACACAACCATTGCTGATTGCTAATAAAAAATGGAAAAGAGAGATCAAAACAATGATACACAATGAGGTGCAATAGTGAAAGCCATTTTTCAGCCAATCACAAGCAAGAATTAAACTTACTTTTCCTCATAACATTTGAAATTGTATTTTATATTTGCCCTAAATGCATTTTTCACATTTGCACAACATTTAAAATATTTAAAATATTTTAAACATTGGTATTTGAAACATTAGAAAATTTACAAATTTCAATTACACTTGTAGGCCAAATGGAGAAATTTCACTGTGTGCAAATGGTGACCCCTGGAGTCGAGATTTTTTGTGTGCAGCCATAATCAATAATTTAGAGAAAACCCATTTCTTCAAACTTCACTCAACCATCAAAAATTAGGTACCTCCTTTGTAAACTAGTCCTCGAGCCACATTCGCCACACCAAAAATGCATTAAAATAACACATCATATGACCTCCGTTTTGACGAAAATGGAGTTGTAGAGGTTTTATACCAATAAAAGATTTTTTTTGTCCTTAGATTTTCAAAATTTGAAACTTTTTGGAACACCAATTTTGGCCATGTTGTAGTTAGAAAAGTATTAGTTAACCCATCAAAACTCATCCATGAGGCCCAAAATTGAGCATGCATGCTACCATTTGAACCAAAAATCTAGTGCAACAAACAACATGGAAAATTTCTTCCTGAGGTGCAAGATATTAAATGACAAAGTGGCTCACTTAGGCATTTCTAAAATTTCACCTATTAGGAACCAATTCGAGCACACCAAGTCACCTTCTTGAAAAATTATCAAATCTTCTATTGGGGAACTACAATTGGACACACTTGGTCATTTGGGTGCATTGAATGTGTGCAAGAGGTCTTTCCTTCAATCCATATTTATCACCAAATATTAAGGGTCAAACTTGACCATTTTGAAGCATTCTAAAAATGTAGGTGTAAAAAATGAACAAACTGCATTTGCTTTTGACCTGGTAAAAATATCAAATCTGATCACAAGACTCTGAAAATGGACGAGGGAGCATATGAATGGATGGATAATGGAGAGAAATAATACGTTCATCATGAAAATCATCCAGTTGCAAAATATAAGCTCGAATGGGAGGCCACTTCACAGAACTAAAAATTCACAAACAATAGAAAAGTGTCAAAACCCTCTAGCTTCGCTTTTCAAAACATTGTCAAAACTCATCCTGGGAAGCTGAAAATAGACATGCACATTCACATATATCACATGAGTGTGTCCACAAAGGGGATTTGCATGAAAATAAATTGGCTTCAAATTGTGACCCTCCAAAGTAGGTCACTTAGGCGATTTTTTTAGGGGCACTTTTGAGTGTGCAAAGGAAATTTTTTCAATATGGGCACTTAAAATTTGAAAATTTTGAAGGTGCCAACAATGGCTCTAACTAGGGATGCATTCCCCTTACGGGAATGGCGAGATTCTAGATCTCTGGGAGAGCAAACCAAGTGCTAATTCCATTGGGTGACAATGTCTAAGTCAATTTTTTCAAAACATATTTGATGACCCCAGACCACCAAACAAAAAGAAGAGCCAATGTTTGCCTCTATCAAACACCAATATGTTGAAGGAACTGATTTCCCTCAACCCACATTTACCTCTGCCATACCACTACAACAAATTTGACCTCATTCTTGCCAAAGCAAGTGTCAGGCCCCTTCTGAACAAGTGAGAATCTACCTGATTACAAAAACTTCCACTAACATCTCTCACAATTTTTTTTAGCATGACATTGCTAGTGCAATCTATGTCACTCTTCATTGTATAATCAGGCATAAATTGAAAAATTTCATCCTTACATGACACATATGTGTTATGTTCATCATATGAAACATGTTCATACTGAAAATAACATTCCTTGTTATTCATCTCATTGTCATGCTTCATCAGAATACCTTCCACCTAAATTGGAAATTGAAAGTATTCATACTCCTCCAAGTAGTTAGCATCATGACATTCAACCTTGTCTGCAACATCTATACCAAATGTGAAACATTCATAGGAATTTCCCTCTAGGAGCTCATCAATATGTTGCTCTATTTGCTTAAGGCCACATTTTGACCTTGTTTTAGATGCATCATTAGGGTCCTCAACAAAGAGTGGATTATCTCTACACCAATAAGGATCATCATGATGCATATGAAATAGGGTCAGATATGATGTGATACATCTGAAACATTCATAGGCATTGCCCTCTAGGAGCTCATCAATATGTTGCTCTATTTGCTTAAGGCCACATTCTAACCCTATTTCAGATGCATCATCAGGGTCCTCAACAAAGAGTGGATTATCTCTGCACCAATAAGGATCATCATTTCTCATTTCTAGTGAAGATGGAGGCTCATCAAATAAGGGGTTTTCCCTTACATTCATTGCTATCATACAAGCCTCAACCTCCTCAGCATGAGAGTCTAAATCTTTCATATCATCATTATACTTATTAAAATCACTAAAAGAGCATACAGATAGATCTTCAACTTCACTCTCATCATCAATAGTTAATATCTTTGACTCACATTCTGAAAACTCTTCACAAGAAGAGAGTTTTTCCTTCTCAATCAAACACATGTTCTCATCATTATCAAAATATTCCTCATTTGCAACAAAATATTTCATCTCTTCTTCATGAAGATAATCACAATCAATAGAGAATTTACCATACTCAACGCCATCATCATTACAACAACAAGAGGACTCATCAATATCGCAACTATGTTTAGAATTTTTAGGCTGAATGCTTAGTCTTATGTCTTCCATAGGACAAGTGTTGGAATCTTTAAAAGAATTCAAACCACACATTTCATTTGCTTCATTGAGGTGTACATTTTAAACCTTTACTCTACTCTCTTATTCTTTATGTGATATCTCACTATCTAACTCATATGGAGTAGCAGAAACATCATCATCATGGATTGAAAACATGATATTCTTTTGATGATCGTATCTAATCTTTTCAAAAAGAGAAAAGTATTCACATACTTGGTCATGCTTGGAAGGCTTCAACTCCTTTATTAGATCACTCAAACTTGGTTCATAAGATTCATAAAGTAAATCAACACATTCTGAATTTTCAGGTCTATGACACTTTGGAATTGCAGCCAGAGTATCCATAAATCTTGCATAGAGATCATATGCTGATTCTCCTCCATGTCTCCTTATGCAAGAGAGGGTTTGAACAGAGTCCATAGGATCATAAATGCATGCAACTTCTTAACCATTTGTTTGGGGCTCTATGTGATCGACATTATGGAATGATGTGCAATCTAAAACAATAGGGGTGTAAGTGCTTTGACATTCATTTTCAATTTCTGACTTACACCTTTCATCTATATTTGGAGTCTCAGGACAACAAACACTTGTATTCAAATGACCTTCGTGCATTCCATATTTTTGGTTGTTTTCAATGTTCATGACTATCTCATAGGATTGATGCAAGGTTTTAGGATCCTTATCTCTTAGTAGATAGATCATCTTATCATCAAAATATCCCAAATAAACAACGAAACACACTACATCACTTATTCCCAAAATTTTAGGAATATCCCTCAATGTCTTAGAAAATCTTTGGTTAAATGTTGGGACTAGTTCGTCCTCCTCTTTCTCAATGTTCATAAATTTATTGAGCATAGAACTAACATTGAATCTTTCACCAAACTACTCCATGAACATTGCTTTGAACTCATCCCAAGAACAAACAGAGCATGCTGGTAAATCAAAGAACCAATCTCATGTATCTCCTTTCAAAGATTGAAGAAATAACCTCATAATCACATCCTCATGATCTATCTCATAGTCATCCATTAAATTGTTGAATTCTTGTAGATGTTTTCTTGCTGATTCACTCTTTGTACCACTAAATTTTGGTAACTTATCTCTGATTTCAGATGGAATAACATTTGGGTAACCATTAATTCCACTAAAATTGACGGGTCTATATCTTTCAGTATTGAAACTTCTCTTATTACATGACAATGGTTGAGCACTATACATTGGTACATTTGGGTCCACACAGGGATGCATAGGTTGATGATACATTTTCTTATACCCTTACAAGCCTTTTCCTATTAACTTTGCAGTTACACTAGGTACTTCAAACTTCTTTTACAACTTGATCTTAAGTTTTTACAATGCAAATTTCTATCTCAACTTGCTTAAGATCTCCTAAATGAGTTTCTTCAAAAATATTGCATAGATTATTTCATAATAAAAGTTGCAATCTAGTAATATAGAAGTATGCAAGCCTATCACTACTATTTCCCTTCCTTAGTGCTTAATCTTGCTAAATAGGGAATCAATTTTTTACAAGACTTACAACTATGGTTTTCATATATAGATTTATCTTTCTTGAAAACCAAAAAATGAAGAATACCTGGATATGTGTAGCTACTGCAAATTCTTCTTCTTGACTAGAAATCATTATGATCTAAAACATTCTTCACATCTTCATTAGGTTTTTTGACAAAGTCGCCACCTCTCTTCATAGAGGATTGAACTTCAAGCAATATGAAGCTCCTTTAAAGATGAATTTCCTTCTGGATCTTCTCCCAAAACAAAGTCACACATAGATTCATTTAAAATTGCTCCAATACAACCACTTCCAGGTTTGAAAAGTTCTTAATATCTGAACCAAATGTCCAAACTCACTAAACTCTTGACTCTTAAGACAAGATGATCTTCTATCAAAATTTTCTCAGGTTAGTCCCCAGAAGAGTCGCCAATTTGTTGGTTCTCAAATCTACTATCAACTTGAATCCTAAAGGGCTTCCAAGCCTTATGGTCAGATTCAAGGAGAGATTTGGCCAATGAATGATAGATTGAAATAAAATCTCTCTCCCCTACACTTCAGGCTCTGTTAAACCTATGAGGGTGATCCCAACAGTGTGTTTTCAAATACTTGTATGCCACAGTATCAAACACACAGTGAACGGATAAATCTCCTTTATATGCTTAATTGTCACAATACCCTAAAGGTATGGCTAACCTTTATGGTAGTGCACACAATAATCATGAGAGATATGATTCATTAAAGCTCAACACACAAAGATACAAAGATTTATAAGTAATTTTTGATTTAAAATACAACTGCTCACAAACCATCTCAGGAAATTATAACATCAAAGACTAATGCCTAATCCCAGGGTGGAGTCACCTAAACCATGAAATTTAAAACTCATTGCAGCTTTTACTTTTTCATAATTATATACCTATCACATGATGAATTGTACCATTGATACTAGAAGCCAAACTAGTCATACTTTATCAATCCAAGCATACAATTGCACAAACCTCTGTTTATGTTCATACAATTTAATTCATTCTTTGAATGAAAGTAACAACACATAACAAACATTCAAGGTAAAACTAGAAGACAAATGTCATAAAACCCTTGATTTCTTTTATTCATAATCTATGCACTGTGTACAATGGAGACAACTAACTCAGAATATATGATCATTTACTTACAAATATAACATTGTTGTGAATAAGTTCTTCATTACATGACTCAAAAAACTTTAGAAACCTAAAAAAAAATGTTATACATTTCAGAATTTGTTACAAGAGTATTCCCTTGAGACATAAAATAATGAGCTACCTCTCTTCTAAAAAAGAAAAATCTACACTTAAGGAAAGTGCAAAACCCTAAATGAAGATCTCCCAAAGACATCTGGCACATGTAGGTCCATAAATCAGTAACTACCTCCACCGCTTAAAGAATCCTAATCTACAATTTGTTTTCTCATTCCCCTCATTTCCTTGCCTAGCAATAAAAAATATCTTCACCATGATGAGTCATCATTCCTCATTACCCTACTGTAGAAAATATTCACCTATGCATTTACCATGATTTTTATTTGCAGCCTCCATGAAATACATTGTTTCAATACCCAGCAAATAAAATTTTAACTTTATTAAGAGGCCTTAATTTTAGTTTATCCAACAATAAAAATAATTATCCATGAGTTTACAAATTTTAAATACCCAACATTTAAAATTTAAAATCATTCACTCATGGGGCATTAATTTTTATTTGGGAAAAAAATATTTACCCATGTATTTCACACTTCACCTTTACTTATCTCCCATTGTGAAAATAACTCATCAAACAATAATGTTTAATATTAATCACAAACCCCACCACTTCTTCATTTCCTGGCAATTACCATCACCAATCGTGGATAGAATGAGAAAATGGAAATATTAATTAGTGATATGTGAGAAGGAAGAATGCAACATTTGAAATGTTTTTGTTTTTACTAAGTAAAGGTCCCTAATTATTTTATTGTGCAACATTTAAAATTCCCATCAAAGTAATTTAAAATGTGCAATTAAAATATCCTCGGGCCCACCATGTACTCCACACAAACTTTATCTAGCTATCTTCATAGCACATCACGAATACATTATGAAAAGGAAAATTTTGTTAGCAATGCACAATGAAGGCAAAGCAGTTTCATCCATCACTAATAAAATGTGGAAGAATTGATATCAATCAGCAATAGAGGCAACAACTTCGCCCATTGCTAATCCAGTGGAAAATGTGATATTTATTGGTGATGCACGATCGGGAACTCCACAGCTTGACTATCCTTCACATTCAATTGTTGAGCCATGAATCCTAGCAGCCATAGCCAGAAAAAATGTGCACGCCATTTTTTGGCAATGTTGGGCGTTTTTATGGTTGTAGGAACCCAAAATTCATCATAAACATGCTTAATTTTTTTTCCCAAGCATTAGGAATGGTCACGAGATGAAATTAAAACCTAGAGCAGCAAATTTGAGCTAAAAAACACCCCCAAAAAATGTGTTGGAAGGCAAAAAAATGTGATTAGCATTCCTCTTTGAACAATACACACTTGAATCTTCCCAAAATGCCTCAGAGGATCCCCCATGAAGACCAAGAGATATCAAATCTTTGATGCAAATATAAAAATCTGCCCCAGAATGGTGATATCGCTCCATCGTTCATTTAAAATGAAACCCAGACTTGAAATCTGTGATGAATGATGAGAAGCTCAGACCATCACTCCATCGCGAATTTGCAAAGGAAAAGAGCTCTCAAATCTGCAATGGGCAATGGGAGAACACAACCATTGCTGATCGCTAATACAAAATGGAAAAGAGAGATCAAAACAATGATACGCGATGAGGTAGCAATGAAAGTCGTGAAAGCCACTTTTTAGCCAATCACAAGCAAGAATTAAACTTGTTTTTCCTCCAAAACATTTGAAATTGTATTTTATGTTTGCCCTAATGCATTTTTCACATTTGCACACAACATTTAAAATATTTAAAATATTTTAAACATTAGTATTTGAAACATTAGAAAAATTGCAAATTTCAATTACGCTTGTAGGCCAAACGAAGAAATTTCACTGTGTACAAACGGTGACCCTTGGAGCCAAGATTTTTTTCATGCAACCATAATCAATTATTTAGAAAAAATCTATTTCCTCAAACTTCACCCAACCATCAAAAATCAAGTACCTCCTTTGTAAATTGGCCCTCGAGCTGCGTTCGCCACACCAGAAATGCATTAAAATAACACATCATATGACCTCCATTTTTGATGAAAATGGAGTTATAGAGGTTTTAGACCAAAAAATAAATGGGTTGTCCTTATATTTTCAAAATTTGAAACTTTTTGGAACACCAATTTTGGCCATGTTGTAGTAAAAAAAGGATTAGTTAACCCATCAAAACTCATCCATGAGGCACAAAACTGAGCATGCATGTTACCATTCGAACCAAAAATACAGTGCAACAAATGACATGGAAAAATTATTCTTGAGGTGCAAGATATTAAATGACAAAGTGGCTCACTCAGACATTTCTACAATTTCACCTATCGGGAACCAATGCGAGCACACCAAGTCACCTCGTTGAAAAATTATCAAATCTTCTTTTGGGGAACTGCCACTGGACACACTAGGTCAATTGGGTACATTTAATATGTGTGCAAGAGGTATTTCCTTCAATCCATATTTATCACCAGATATTAAGGGTCAAACTTGACCATTTTGAAGCATTCTGAAAATGTAGGTGTAAAAAGTGAACAAACTACATTTGCTTTTGACCTGGTAAAAATATCAAATCTGATCATGAGACTCTGAAAACAGAACAAGGAGCATATGAACGTAGGAAGAATGGAGAGAAAACATCCATTCATCATGAAAATCATCTAGTTACAAAATATAAGCTCTAATGGGAGGCCACTTCACAAAACTGAGAGTTCACAAACAACAAAAAAGTGTCAAAACCCTCCAGCTTCACTTTTCAAAACATTGTCAAAACTCATCATGGGAAGCTAAAAACGGAAATGCACATTCACATATATCACATGAGTGTGTCCACAAAGGGATTTTGCATGAAAATCAACTAGCTTCGAATTGTGACCCTCCAAAGTAGGTCACTTGGGCAGATTTTTTTAGGGGCACTTCTGAGTGTGCAAAGGCAAATTTTTCAATATGGACACTTAAAATTTGAAAATTTTGAGGTGCCAACAAGTGAAATACTCAAAGGGATTATGGTCACACTCAATAGTAATTTTATTTTCATGGTAGGGAAACTTTAGGCATTGATGATACGTTGAGCGAACAACCTTCATGACATGAATCCATGGTCGACCGAGAAGAACATTATTAGGGATTTCCAAATCCAATACTTGGAAAGTAGTATCCAATATCATGGGTATCGATTGGATTGGAAGTATTATTGTGCCTTGGGAGGATCGTTCATCATCATCATAATATTTTTTTGACTATGCTCTCTGTCTTATTCACACATGCTTCAAAAAAACCTAGTGCCTTAACCAATCTTAAGGAACAAACATTCAATCCAGCTCTATCGTCTATCAAGACTTGTTTGATGCTATTTTGATGGATGAAGGCTTCAATGTGTAGTGAGTCATTATGGTTCATCTTTTGAGTTGAGTAGTCTTTCTCAAAGAAGGTAACATGGTGAGAGCTTGCAAGGAATCCAACCATGGCTTGAAATCATTCGACGTTGAGGTTGTCTAGGACAAAGGTTTCTTTCAACATCTTATCTAGGATGGCCCTATGCTTGGATGATTTGCGTAGTAGTTCCAATATGGATATTTGTGTTGGGGTTTTCTCTAGTTGATCCAACAAGTTGAAATGGCCTTTAACTTGGGACTACTTTGGAGGTGAAGGGGCAAGTATGGTTATTTTAGTTCTATGAGCATTTACAACACACTCCGGGTTCTTCTTGATGGTAATGGTGTTGAAATGTTTGTCTACAACATGAAAATGGAGGATTTTGATGTAGTTGTTGGCAACCAGGATTGCACCCTTAGTCAAACTAGGCTTGGCTATCCTGTTGCAACATGGAAACACTCTCTGATTTGTGGGTTAGTCAATTAGTGAGAGCAAATCTCCAGAGTGGGTTGGTTCCCTCTAGCTAATCACCTAACCTATGTACTTTTAGGGGAAAAGGGAAGGAAGAAAGCTACAAAATGAAACCTACAACTTAAGATGATTAACTAGACATTCAGAGATTTTGACAAAACTTAACCCACAACAACCTCCTTTAAAACATTAGCTCTCACAATCCACCTTAGGACATTTAGCTCAATACTGTTTTGCATAAAGATTAAAAAATTATTAAATACAATATGCAACCTGAACTAACTTCAATTTCTCATCCACAACTCACTACAATAAGACAAAAGAAGGACTCACTATTCTGAATCATAAACAATCATCAGATTATCACTACAAGTGTATGACACAGAAAGCGGAAGGAAAAATTTGCTACTTATATTGAAATTGAATGAGTAAGACATCAAAATATTACTTATATGAGCAAGAAACAGAGTTTTGAACCATGATAAATTCAAATTTCTCAAACTCTATAGCCTCCAAGTGACATCCATGATGAAAATAGAAAAAAATGGCCCACTGCCTCTCCAAAAAGCAAGTCATTCTACATTTTCGAGCTCAAGCAAAAGCCTAGAAAATAGTGCCAAAAATCAGCTCCAAACTACCTCAAAAAGTTGGAAACTTTCCATCTCCAAAGGGTCCATCCAAAAAGTCCTCCAAAATAGGTGCAAACAACTGGAAACTAAAAATAGAAACTTTAGTTTGTCACCCCCCCCAAATCTGCCCATGAACTCAACTCAAAAAGGAAAGTTTTGATTTCACTCAAGTGCACAACTCAACTGCATTTTAAATAACAACTAACTAAGCAATTTATAGGAACACTGCTTAATCAGTGTTTTACAACTTGCAGTTTCAGGAAACAAAAATAAAAAGCCTCCCTTGTTACATCAAATTTTTACAATTCTTCAAACATTCTGATTTTTGAAATTGTGCAAAAAATCAAAATATTAAATTAAGACCTTGAATAATCTTGATTTTTCTATGTAAAAAATCATAAAAATTTGTGGCCCCCCTTAGCACATATAGTGACTTGGACTCCAAGGCAACTCTAAGATATTCTAGACTTAGGAAAAATTAGAGGGCCTAGAGTCATTATTCAATTTCTCCTAAGGCAATGCTCATGGCATCAAATGTTTCTAAGGCATTGAAGAGATTACCCTAGTGAAAGGGCAATGTGCATGGTTTCAAATTTGATTTTCTTTAAAAATCACAAAAAAAAATGCCTAAGGTATTCGACCTAGTCAACAAGGCATTAATAAAGTGTTTGAAAAACAAAAGAATGTGATAAAAATCACATTCGATTTAGGGCATGGGGAAAACCCTAGCCATAAAACTGCCTCCAAACACATTTTTCACCATCATTTGCATCAGACATATTGAGAAAAATGGGGCTTTACTGGGCACTGCCATGGGAGCTAGGGTTTGGAGGTTTGGACTCCACCATTCGAGCTCTTCTTGGCCATTCTTGTCGAGCCCTCCTCTGCAATGAATGGTAAGTTATTTGTTTGCATTTTAATGTACCTTTGACTCCATTTTGAAAAGAAATCAAGCCTTTAGACCGTGACCATGACTAGTTTTTTGATACATTTTATGTTTTCTCTATGTTGTCATTCTTTTCCACTCTTTGTGGCCGCCATTGGAGGGTTTGTTCGAGCTCTTTGAAGGCTCTGGCCACATGCTTTGTTTTGCTTCTCCACATCGACATTGAAGGTAAACCATCCCTCTCCATTCTTAAAGGCATTTCCTCTTAAAGAAAGCTTTACTCAAGCTTCTCTCATAAAAATGATGAAGTTTTGTGTGTCTTATGTGCTCGGCCATTACATAGGTCATGGCCATGCTATGAGTATTCTCCTTTGTTTCTGCAAAACAAATGACTATGGGCTCGACCCATGATGTGCAAATGATATCATTGTTAAATGAAAACATTTTTTGAATGAAAGCTCTCCATTTTATGGGTTTTCAAAACCCCTCATGGCCACGGCCAATAGATTAGATTTCTTCATATTTTGAGAGACTTTGTGTTGCCAAGAGCTCGAACCTCTACTATTTCTCTTGTACTTGCATTTTGAATGCAAAACCCTACGTGGGTATGAGATTTATGAAGAGGAAATACCCTTTCTAGGTTGTGGGTATGAGAGCATAAACTAGGGTTTCCTTGCATTCTTTATGAGCTTGAAATATTTTTACCTTCTGCATTTTGAAGCATTTTAATGGAAACAATGTGGAATCTTTCTTGAAGGATCAAACTGGGTATTATACATTTGCATCATTTTAAAACCCTAGTCCCCTGTAGCATAAGTACACTATTTTTAAGAAGCAAAAGAATTCACTGTATGTGCTCATTATTGTGGCTCCATTTGCTTACTTTCAGAATGCAAACTTTACTCTCCATATGCTTAACTTTATGCAAAAAAAAAATTTTTGTAGCTTTCATTTCTTTGTGTTGTTCTTGCATTTCTTATAATTCCACCACTGCTTTCAAATGAAACAAAAACAATGCAGCTTTTGAAGTACCCATCATAATGCACACACTATCCTTTTATTACTTGATCTCATTTGTCATTTTGTCACTATCTGAAAGACTTCAAACAATTTGGAGCTTTCCATTGTTGAACACAACTTTTGTTTGCATTCTTTTACTGAAAGTGAAGCACACACAGAAGGTTTCGTGCTTACTTTCAAATCCATTGCATACTGATGTGTCTACTCCATTCAATGCTATATTTGCATTCAACCATTACGGTACTCATGTAGGTCACTTTGATGCTTGTTATCTCTCATTTTATGCACTCAAATCTCTAGAAAGGTGCATTTCCAGCTTCACACTTGCATGAAATAATGTACTGTGACTTTCCTTTGAGTTTGCAACATTGAAAGTATTAAAGAAAAACTTACTTTATTATGCAAATTTCTTTATTTATGATGTTTTCCTAGGCTACATTCAACTCAAAAATTGATCATCCTGAAGATACTTCTCAATACTTCACCCTTCACTTAGCTTCAATCCTATTATAGCATGAGTCAATGTACTGTATCAGATTTGAGTTCTACATTTTTCTCACTCCAATGATGCCTTCAGCAGTTCATTTGCAGCCACTTGTCACACCTTATATGTACTTGAATGTTTCAGAAAAACACATTCATTCTCACTTCCAGCACAGTTTTATACTTTATTGAGAACATAGAATCATGCAATAAGATTCCCCTTCACATTTATGGCATCAAAGAATTGAAACAACTTAAGCTTTGCAAATTACCTTCCTGAATGATGCTGCTCCACATTACATTCACCCAAACACTTGATGCATTGTACCTAGAGTCAACCATTCCTCTTTCCCATTCATCCTCTGCTTTTAGAACTTCACTTGTAGACTCACTTCTTGATGAAACCAAGACTTGCTTTGGCACTCTTCATGCATTTTTTTTTCCTTGGGCAACAACAATTGATGTAAGACTATTCTTTGCATGGAAGATTTTGAAATATAAGCACCTGATGATGATGATTGGAAGTTTCTTCATTTTCTTCAATTATCACTTGATTTACAATCAGGGCATTATGTATGCCTGTTCACTATCACATTTTGTGATGATGCACTTTGATGGAAATCCACTTGAGCAATTGATCCTCTATGATTTTCAATTCATTACACTATCAGACTTGACTGTCCTAGATGATCACTCGCTTGAGATTTCATGGCACTTGGATGCACTCCTTCAAATGCATATCTCTTTGAGCAATATTGAGTTGTTTATTTTCTGAAAACCCTCTATGGAATGTTGAGGGAAAGCATGCCGAGTCTCAACCCTTGTGGGAGCCCGTCTTACACCACATGCTTTATGATATTCAAAATAAATCAACAACATGGATTTTCCTATACTTGTACAAGAAACAAACAATGTTAGATTAAAACAACAAATTCAAAAGTTTCTCATGATGTTTTCTCCTTGGTATTCTCTTGTACTCCTCTTGTTCTTGCTCACTTGATTTAATGCATCATAGACAATATTCTACATTACTGTTGATGGATCATGTAGGAATGTTCATAGTCTGAGCTCTAATAAAAATTTCATCCACTTGAAGTAGAAAGGATGCACAACTCTGAAGTCAACTCGAAGACACCATTAGGCAATGGCAATTATGTTCTTTCTTACATGCTCTTTCTCCTTTTCAATCTTCAATAGCATAGAATATTCTTTGTGATCCATTGTTCTAGCTACTCCCATAGCTTGTGTGGGACACTTGATTCTCCTTTTTACTCCAATGAATACAAACAACATTTGTGAAATACTTATTCCATTATGTACTTTTCTTTTTTGCAAACAATGTATGAAACAACATTCTGAATGAATGAAAAAAATGAAAGCACTTCCTTTACTTTTTATGCAATACTTAATGTTGCAAAATAATGAATAGCAACTGAAACACATTGCACTTCTTAAGAACTCAACAATTCAAATATTTTCAATGATTAAAACATCTGCAATAACAAACTGGAATTCTTCACCTTAAAATGAACTTGCATAACCAGCTCTATTAATTTGAGTTGTGTGGAAAATTGATAATAGTAGTTATAGCCAGTAGCTGTATAATTGGTTGTGTTATTGTTTTTAGTACCTGAACCGAAGGCTTTCCCCGAACCGTGGTCTTGAAGGGGAGTCTTGTAGATCATGTGATCTTGATTGGAAGTGTGTTGTTGTTGTCCCTCTACCTCGATTACCTTGTCTTTGATAAGATCTTGAATAACATTTTTCGTTGTCTACAAGCGGATGTTTTATGACCTTTACCTTGGTGATATTCAAAAAAGGTGTTATCATCCCACCAAGAGGGTTTAAAATTAGACACGTAAGATGTGGGTTCCTATAGTTGTATGACACTTGATTGAACAAGTTTCTTCAGTACCATTTTAATGGGTTCTCCAAGGGGAGTGTATTCATGTTTAATGTATTGCCTAGGTGGTCTTTGTTGTCCTAGTCCATGATTGTTTCGTAGGGAATTTGTCGTTGGTGTAGGGGTTTGTGGTATAGCCATTGAGGCTTCAGGTCCTCTTAGAGTGACAATGGGACCAATTTTGTGTACAACTTTGGTATCCACAACCTCGTTGTTTGTGACCTTTTTTTTTGAGACCAATAATTTTTTTGTCATTGAATGTTTATTGATTGCTGGTACTCTTAGAGAATTTGAGGGCACCTTTAGCGATAAGTGATCTCTCAACCATTGTTCTTTTTTCCACTAGGTCTACAAAGTGTGCACAACAATGAACTTGCAAGGGATCTTTTAAATAATCTAGGAGGTTTTTGACAAACATGTCCACCTTTTTTTTAGGGATCTCTATTTGTCATCGCCTCTCCAAGTTTCTCCATCTTTGGAAGTATTTGATAAAGGATTCTCCCTCTTCTTGTTTCGAGGTACACAAGGTGGCTAATGTGATATCGTTTTCAATGTTAAAGGCATAGTTATCTACAAATTTTTTGGCCAATTTAGACCATGTTGTTATCCCCTAGGTAATCGTGAAAACCACTCAAGTGCAGGACTCATAAGAGTTCTAGGGAATAATCTCATCAAGTATGTGTGCTCTGAGGCAATTTCAATGCAAGGCATGCTAAATTCTCTTATGTGCTCTATTGGGTTGCTTGTCCCTTTGTACTTTGAAAAGATTAGAATTGTGTATCCTTGTGGAAAAGGAGGCATGTAGATGCTCCTATCAAAGGGGTATGGATGCAAGTCTTGCATGTTGTAGGATTTTTTGGTTGTTACTTGCATGTTCTCCACTTATTTTTGTAAAACAAGCATTTGTGTAGTTAGAGCATCCACTTGTGAGTGGGTTTTGTAAGTCATTCATATCATCAGGTCCCACATTTTGTGTAGGTACATGGTAGTTGTATGAAGGCATCAGTTATACCTGAGGTATATGTGTATATGTGGTGTTTATGTTGGGTTTCCCTTGTGTGTTCTAAGTTTCCGGTTGTGCATGGGTACCTTGTTGTGACGTGTTTAGCATGAAGGTATTTGATTGAAATCCTGCTTGTTCTAGATTCCTCTGAGGCAACGTATGTGTACCTTATTGTCCTTGTGTAGCACTATTTGGGGGATAGCATGACTGTATGTGGGACCCTTGGCATTAACCGTGGGTGTGGGTCCTGCACCTAAAAATCTTATTCTCTTGCATCTAGGAGAATTGTTTGAGGTAGTATTCATTGTGTTCGTCTAGGTCACAAAGGAATTAGCACCCGTCGATGGTGATGTTGACTGTATTACAGGTGCTGATGTTGATTGGGTCACAACCTGTGTCATCAACTATGTAGCAAATGATATTTTAGGTGGAGCTGTAAAAGGAATCCAAAAAGTAGTAGTGTGAATCGTTGAAAAACTCTATGTAGCTCCTCCTAAAGGTATGTTGAGGTTTAGTTGTGGCATAAAATTCTATGGAATATGTGTCGTATGACCTTGGTTTTGGTTTGAGACATTTGTAGGCAAAGGCACTGCTTGTAGTGTGTTTATGTCAAATCTAGGTGGTAACTTAACTCCATTTGCTATGAGTTTGGCTAAAAATTTCTTAGGGTCGAGCATGATGAGCTCATCGAAAAATTCAACAAACTCATGATCCTGGGCTGCTGCCTCAAGTTCTTCAATAGTGATATGACCTTGGTCATCTCTCTCAAGGAAGTTTTCAAATGCATTGACATATGACTTTGGAGGTTCTTATGATGTTGACCCGAGGTTCATTTCACTAGTGGGATTGTAAGAGTCCTCATGTTGTTGTGAAGGGTTCATTTCTAATCGTCTCTTTTGTAATCTGGTTTGAACCATAAGATAAGACTTGCTCAAAGAGGGATGACACATAAATATGAGCTGTAAGGTATGCAACTACCTAAGATGTGATAGTACAAGCTATGTTTTTGGCTTGTTTGGTATAGATTATGACATGCAATGACTAATGTACGACTTAAGATAATGTATAAAATGCAAATGTCTAGGATATGGAAGTTATGCTATATTTTTGGTCTTCTTGGGATAAAATATGACATGCAAAGACTAGGGTATAATGCAAGCTATATATCAATATCCGTGGATAACTAAGGGATGAATCACTAACTGACCAAGTTTGATGCAAGGGTCCAACTAGGATTGCCAATGATGTTTTAGGATAAATATGGGAATAACCAAGTGACCGGTTGACTAAGTGGAATTCAAACTAACCTAGTGAGTTTGAGGTGTTCCACTAAGATGAAAAAGGACATATTGTAAAATGGTATGTCAAAGGCAATCATATTTGAATCTATGTTTTCAGTCAAGGTAAGATAGTTTATCTACCCTAAGTCTACAATGCATTATGGACAAAGATTTTCCTAAGTATGCTAAGGATGATCTAAGTAATGCAATGATGAAAGTAATAGGAAAACTAAGGATGAACCTAAATATGAGCAAGTCACAAGTCTAAATTGAGTTTACCACAGAGAGTAGATTAGATAATGAAATCCTACAGTGATTGTTCTAAGTTTTTAGTTTTCCAAATGTCAAATTTTCTGTGATAGGTAGATGCATCATTCTAGACTACCAATGTAGTTCAAAATATTAGATGTGTCACAGAAAATGGGATCTTGTAGTAAATCATCTGAGTTTTTAGTTTGTTAAAATGCAAGGATTTTTGTGATAGGCAGATGCATCATTATAGACTACTAATGCGGTTCAGAGTATCAAATGCATCATAGAAACTAGTGGATGTGGTTTGAGGTGTCACATGTGGTTTACTAGTAAAATCAAGTCTCAGGTCTGGATCCAATTTCAATTTACTAATTGAAAAAGTTTTTGTGATAGGAAAATGTGTCATTCCAAACTGCAAATGTGGTTCATAATCTCAAATGCGTCACAGTGGTTTATAGATGCAGTTTTTTTGTCTCAGATGCTTTGTAGGTTTTAACAATTGTGACTCAGTATGCTAGATGTGGGTTTCTATGTGACAAATGTGAATCAGTATGCCAAATGTGGGTTTCTGTGTGATAGATGCATTGAAAAGTGAACTGATCCTAGGTTTTGACACATTTCTAACTTGTTTAAGACTAATTTTTGAACATTTTTATTTGATCATATTTGATTGAACACACATGTAAGACACGCCAAGCAAAGTGTTTGAAATAAATAAACAGACATTTACAAATTTTAAAGCTAGCAAGGACAATATCTGCTGAGTTCCCACTTGGATTTCTCTAGCCGCACTTATTCTTAGTGGATGACTTAGAAGCTTGGACACACTAGCTCCCCTCCATGACACTCACTTCTCTGGGTCAACCAAGCTTTGAGTTCTCATGAATCTCCCATGACAAACTATTCATCTCTACTAAGAATCACGAAAATATGGGACGGCTTCAAAGGTCTAACCTCTTGCACCAACAAATAGAAGGATTTTGGTATTTTTAATAAGGACACCCATTCGGGTGGCTATACATGAGGCAATATTAGCTCCAATAAGGAGGTTTCCTAGCCTATAGAGGTTACACTCTATAGGTTTTAATGTACTACGTAGGTATTGAGGGGATCACTTGTCTATATAACACATCTACACCTATAATGCTAAGTTTTCCATTAGCATTCACATTTATATACTAGTTCGGAGTAGCTTGGCTTTAGATCATTTCCGGTTTGAGTTAACTTGGGGTGAGTACTTTTTCCCACCAAGATAGGCCCTCTAGAGTTAATAACAACTTCTCTTACACCTAGGATTGCACAAGTGCACAAGGGGAGAGGATACTTTCGTCATTAAATTAGGATTTAACAAAGTGTGCAGAAGCACCAAGCACATAAAATAATAATAAATCCACCCTAATTAAACAACAAACTACTATGTGCAGACTCAAAGCAGGGTTCATTAACTATTTAATTTATAACAACAACAATCACAAATTGCCTAATCATGCTAAAATTCCTCATATCAATAACAAAGTGCAATGCAATAAAGAAATTCAATAAACAATAATACTATCATCTAATTCCCATGATTGCTTGACTCCTCTCCATTATTATTCTCCACTTTTCTTTGAAAAAGCTCAATACCCTCATATTCTGAGTGTGCAATGTTAGCCTTTAAGTGTTTTGACAACAAAAACTTTGAAGATTGTGATTACGTATGAATGGATTTCAAAGCTTCTCTTATAGAAGCTTCGTAGATTTGATGGTCAAGATTGATTTGCATTTGAATGGTCCAGATCGAGTTTGAGGATTTGATTGAATAGTTAAGTCCTTGATTGATGAGATTGATTAGAAATTTAGCAAATTTGATTGAGAGTTTGATTATTCAGTTAGCCAATTTGATTGATCATTTAAGAGGTGTAATTGAAAGAATGTGTGAGTCAAAAGGAGGTGACAGATTATTTAGGTGAGTGAACTAAGAGAGAGTGTTAGTTAGAAATGGAGAGAATTATGCATGAGATATTTAGTTGAAAATGTAGAAGACATGTGCTCAAATAGAGGAATCAATTATAAAATTAATTCCTTTCTTTGTGGAGGAAGTTGTGTACATGATTCCAAAATCAATTAAATGACCTATTCAATTTATGGAGTCAATTTAGATGATAGAACAATTAATTAAATAAATATTATTCATTTAAATAAATGTAGGAGAATATGAATTAATTCAAATGTGTAATTAAATAAATTTAAGAAACTTATTTAATTAGTAAGAAGAAGGGATTTAAATTAAATGTGTAATTAAATAAATTTAGGAAACTTATTTAATTAATCAAAGGAAGAGATTATAATTAATTAGTGATGTAATCACATTAAATTAATGTAATTTACTTAATTAATCAAATTTAGAAGAATAATGAAAATGAATTAATTAAATGTTTTAAACTATTTAATTAATTTAGAGGAAATGTGATGTTAGATTATAATTAAATGATAAAATCATTTAATCATTTTACAAGTATCTTGAATTAATAATGAAAAATACAGTCATAGGCCTAAGCCATTTTTTAGTGTCTACATTATGATGGACCTTCTAGGTTTCCTTAACTCTATAGGGCTAATGGAAATTCCTCTGATAGGATCTCTCTTTACTTGGTCAAATTAGAGGTAGGGAAGTCACCTAATCCAATTCAAATTGAATAGATTTCTTGTTTCCTTTAATTGGAATATCTTGCAAAATCTTTCAATGACTGCTTTTCCAAGAACATGCTCTGATTATAGTGCTCTCCTTCTAGAATGGGATGATAAATGAATAAAAGGTCTTACCCTTTTAGATATGAAATAATGTGGTCGCTCCACCTGGACCTCAAATCTTTGGTTGAAGAGTGGTGGATTTTACCTTGTGATGTCACTCCCATGTTCCGATTAACTCAAAAATTGAAAAAGGTCAAAGAAAAGGTCAAGGGGTGGAACAAGTACTCGTTTGGGAACATCTTTATCACTAAGGAAGACTTAAACTTGAAAATTAAGGAGATCCAAGATCTAATGGAATTGAGAATTATGGATGATGAGACTTGTAATAAAGAAAGGGAGTTGAGAGCTCAATGGTATGAAATAAACAAAAAAGGAAGAAATTTTTTGGAAATAGAAATCAAGAATCCAATGGTTAAGAGAAGGGAAAAAAAAACAAAGTTTTTCCATCAATCTAATTTGAACCATAGAGGAAGAAACAAGATCATATTTTTAATCACTTCTAATGGGACAAGACTTGATAGTGAAGAGGACATAGCTAGGGAGGTTGTCTCCTTTTCAAATTTTCTTGAACCACCAAAGGTTGATAATTCTGAATTGAATGAATTTTTGGAGGTCATCCCCAATGTCATCACGAATCAAGATCTCAAAGAATTATCCAAGGTCATTTCTATGAAGGAGATTAAGGAGGTTGTTTCCTCATTTGGTGCTTTTAAAGCACTAGGACCGAATGGATTTCCCCCAAGCTTCTTTCAAGTCTATTAGGACATAGTCTCTCCAAAATTATTTAATGCGGTGAAGGATTTCTTTAGATCGGGAAAGCTTTTGAATCCAATGAATACCACTTTTATAGCTCTTATCCCCAAGAATAGCAATGTTGTTTCTATAAATTATTACAGACCAATTAGTTTGTGTAACACCACCTACAAGATTTGTTCTAAAATTATGGTCAATAGGTTAAAATTGGTCTTAAATAAAATGATTACTGTGAACCAGAAGGGATTTGTCCAAGGAAGACAAATATTGGATGCTGTCATTTATACCCATGAGGTGCTACATTCTATGGTACACAGTAAAAAATAGGGTATGGTGCTAAAGTTGGATATCTCAAAAGCTTATGATTGGGTCTCTTGGAATTTTCTTTTTGTTGTTCTTGAAAAATTTGGCTTCAATGGTAAATTCCTCAAGTTAATTAGATCTTGTTTCACTACTATGAGGTACTCTGTCCTGGTTAACGGGGTTCCTAATGGATTTTTCTCTTCAGGCCATGGTCTGAGACAAGGAGACCCTTTATCACCCTACTTGTTTGTCATTGTTTTTGATAATAGGAAAAAAACAGATTTTGAAGGGATCCGTAACCCTTTACAACAAGAAAAGCCAGGCTGCAGAAAGGACAGCCTGCAGCCAACAAAAGACCAGCACCCAAACAAGAACCATCAAGAATTACAATTAGCACTTTTCTTGTGGGAACGAAGAGTCATATCGAAAGAAGGCCGTAAAGATTTATCTTTTTTACCCTTGAGCTTTGTCATTGTTGCTAAAGCTTTAGGTCACAATTTATAGAAATACATTGCAAACAAAACCTTAAAAGGTTTTTGTGCTACTTCCTCTTTACCCACTACCTCACATCAACAATTCGTAGATGATACTATTCTTATGGGGAGGCATCTATTGTTGAAGCAAAATAATGGAAAATTATTCTTGACCAATATGCTAAGTTATCAGGCCAATTCATCAATTATTAGAAAAGCAAAATCTACTTCTTTAATAACAGTCAGATTGTTAAAGAAAAAGTTATAAATATCTTAGGGTGTCAAGAAGTGGAATTGCATACTACTTACTTGGGCATACCTTTAATCTCTAGAAATCCCAACAATAACTACTGGAATTATATTGTGGAGAATATATAGAAGAAACTAGATGGGTGGAAAGGAAAAATGTTGAGCTTTGCTAGGAAGATTCAACTTTTAAAAGCTTCCCTTTAAAATATTCTTGTCTATTACCTCTCTTTGTTCAATATCTCTGCTTATGTTGTAGAGAAAATTGAAACAATTCAAAGGAGATTCCTTTGGTCAGGTGTGGAAGAAAAGAAAAGAATGGCACTCATTATGTGGGAAACTATTTGTACACCAAAGAGAGGAGGTTTGGGAATTAGAAGAATAAAAATGTTCAACAAAGCTCTAGTGGAAAAAATGTGTTGGTTTCTTTTGGAGGGAAAAAAAGACTGTGTACAGATACTAAAGGCTAAATATTTAAATAATAGGAGGCTTGTTGTTTTCTCAGGAAAAAGGAGCTACCTTGTGGCTCTGTCTTTTGGAATAATCTACTAAAAATTAGAGGAAACCTAACTAAGGGAGCAAAAGTAAGGATTGGAAATGGGCTTAGAATTGACTTTTGGGAGGATTTTTAGTCCACATGTGCTCCTTTATCTGCTAGAGATGGCCTTCAACAAATCAAAATTAGATTAAAAAGAAGCATTGGTAAGAAGGTCTCTAACTATTTAGATTGGAAAGGTTTGAGACCAGAATGGATTGAATTAAATTCTTTTTTGAATAATTTTGTTCTAAGGGGTGGTAGACAATTGAATCGGGATGTTTCCTTAGACCTACTATTGAGTCTAATTGGGAATCCTAACCTCTTTTCAAGAAACAAAGTGGATGAATGGATTTGGACAAAAAATGCTACTGGGAGGTTCTCTATTAAGTCAGCCTATGAGGTTATGGATCCACAACCTCTTAACATGGGAGTATTTTATTGAAATAAGGTGTGGAAGAAGAACCTAATTCTTAAAATTAACTATTTCTGGTGGGCTATGATACATGGTAAAATCCTTACAATTAACGATCTTAAGAAAAGAGGTTGGTACTTAGTCAGTAAATGTTATCTATGCAATAAAGAAGAAGAAACTATAATGTATTTTTTCTTTCAATGCCATTATGCTCAAGAAGTTTGGAATTTTTCTCTACAGATGCTTAAGGTTGAATGGGTTTTCCCTACCTTGGTTAAAATGTTTGTTGAAGGGTGGTACTTGAGTCCTTATTCTCATAATATAATCCTTGACTTATGGGGATAGGTTCCCTTATTTCTTATTTGGGGTTTGTGGAAAGAGAGAAAAAATAAGGTCTTTAAGGATGCTGCTAAGAGTAGTAAGGAGCTATGTATGGTCACAAGGAGATAGATTCAAGAAAATATTGAAAGTTGTAAGTACACCTAGTCTAAGCAGGGGCCTACCTATCAAGAGTTAAGAATAAAGCAATAGTGGAAAATTTCCCATGACCTCAACAATGTGAATTGGGATAAATAGATCATAAGAAAAAGTATTGTTTGGATTCTCCCTGATCTAGGATAGGTGAAATGTAATTTTGATGGATGCTCAAGAGGAAACCCTAGGCTAGCAGGAGCAAGAGGAGTGGTCAGGGATGATCGTGGTATTTATTTGGCTGAATACAACAATGGTCTAGGAACAACAAAGAATAATTTTGTTGAAGCCTATGCTATTTGGGCTGGAATCAGTTATCTCAGAGACAATGGGTACAAGAAGGTTATTGTTGAGGGAGATTATAAGATTATTATCGATTATGTTAATAATATTGTTGAAGCGCCCTGGGAAATAAAAGACCTATTGGATGACTATAAAATCATGTTACAATCCTTCCAACATTACAAATTCCACCATACTTTTAGGGAGGGTAATATGGTTGCAGATGCAATGGATAACTTTGGCCTTAGACATGAAATTTTAAAATTTTGGGACTTCTCTAATCTATCTAATCAATTAAAAGAAATATTTGCTAAGAATAGATTGGAAGTGATTGATAGATTGGGAGTTTAGATTAATTATGGATAGAGTAGTAATGATTAAAAATATTGGTGGGTTTAGGAGTCTTGTGGTAATGAGGAATCCATGGTGGCATCTTAGCAAGTTGACAAGATGGATTGGGTGGCACAAGGGAAAAAGTACACCAAATCCCAAAGACATAAGAGGAACAAAATGGAAAGGACTCTATATTTGGATTTCCTCATACTTCGATAAGGAAGGTTTAAATGAGGAAATAATGAACACAATATGCACCGCAAATGTTATAGAGTATGATCTTGGAAAAGACACATTGACATGTGCTAAGGCCGATGGAAAGATGAATAATAAATTAAGTATAATCATGACTAAGAAGGGTGGCAGAGCTATCAAATTTAATTATGACAGGTTTTGAAAAGGTGATAATTGAATTTGCTTCAATTTCAAGCAACCTACCAATTGTTTTCAGCCGTTATTTTCTCAAATAAAAAATCACAAGGTTTCCATTCATTCTAAGTTTTTTCAGTTGTCAATTTCAATTGTCAAGAATGACGATGGGAAAAGAAACGAGTTTCTTCTCCTTCCAAAAAATTACCATTGCAAATAAAACACTATGGGAGGCCCAAGGAAGAGAATGAAGCCATGCAAGCATGATTATCTATGAAAAAACTCAAAGCTATGGGGTCTCTTCAAAAGAGCTGGTTTTACCTTGTACTTTGTAGCCATGGAAGGATATAATGAATAGCTAAGTTACAAGTATGCTAATGCCTGGAAGGATGGAAAATTGTAGACAGGTGGTCTCCACTTCAAAGTGGATATGAAGCTTATAGCTTAGGTGACGAGACTGGATTATGAAGGAAAGAAGGTGGCAAAGGTAAGTAATGGCAAATACCAAGATTATATTGAGATTTTTTTTGAAGATAAAGAGAAGGTTGAGAGATTCTAGAATGGTTATTCTAGGGTTTTACTTCCTCCCCCTTACCACAATGTGTGCTATTTTGTTATGAAGTATTTTACACTTGAAGGTTGTTTCCAGTTGGTTCATGGTTACCACTTCCCAATTCTAAACCATATCCGACACCTTGAGAAGATAAACCTGCCTTTCTTCCTCTTCTCATCCCTAAGTAAAAGTTTGTCCAATGGTGCAAATATGCCATTACACCAGGGTCTTATTCGTGCTATCTGTAAATATGTTTTGGCTACGTCCTCATAAAGTAATCCTTCCCTCAAATTGATTGAAAACCCTACCCCTAAGAGCTCTGTGAAAATTGAGCTTATTGAGATTTTACCTCACACCCCGTCTAAGAAACTCGCTAATACTTCTCCTAACCCTTTGGACTCCTTGTGGTTGAACCTTCTTAAAGTCACTCCTGAAAAAAGAAATGTTGGTTCCTTGCTATGAATAAAAAAAGGAAAATGCTAATCCACAAATTGGGGGCTGACCCAAACACTATCACTATTCTGGATGACAATGACAACCCAGAATGTTCAACTCTTGTGGGTTGAAGATCTACTAGGCTTGCTTTGGCGGTGTCAAAAGTGTTGGATAGCAGTAAAAAGTCTAAAATTTTGGAAGAAAAATTTATTTCAGGATCTTAGGATAGCAAGGGGAAGAAAGAAGTGAAGGAAGATTTTGATTCCTCTTTGGAGGAAATCCTGGACAGTCATGGTAGTGAGTCTATTGAGGAGGAGGATTCCAGCATTGAGGAAATTGAAGGTTATTTGAAACAAGGAGAGGTTCAAGATGTTGAAGAAGATAATGACAGGGCTATGGAAAACAAAAATTCTACCAAGGACCCAGAGGTGATGGAGATCAAAAACCCTAGTGAAGAGAATATTACAGGTTTTGATACTAATAGAATTAGAAGGGTGGAAGAGAGGTTGGAACTGATGGAAAAGATGATGCAAGCAGACGATAAGGAGAGAAGATTCTAGGCCCTTGAAAAGGTTGTGAAGAGTTTGTGCAGAGTGGTGGATGCAGTAATGAAAAGGTTGTTATGGCTACGGTTTCAGGCCAAGGTAAAATTAAGAAGCAACAAAGGAGAAAGGTGATGGAGGGTGAAGAGGACTTATCTGAAAAGATGGAGCCTAAAGAGACATTTGAAGACATTGTTGAATACCTACTTAAAGCTTGGAGTTTGATCGAGGATGTCTAATCCTTGGTCTTTTTTCTACTTTTTTGTCTCCTGTTATTATGGTTTTTGGTACTAATCCTAGTGGTTTTAATACTGTTAATGGCCATTGGTGCCTGAACTATCATATTTTTAGTTGTATTTCTATTAATGGTTTTAGTTTTTGTATGGACATTACCTTAAGGTTATTCGATTATAACCTGCCCTATTTGTGGGACTTTAAGATGGACTAGATGTATTTTTTTGCTATGTATAATAGGGCTATGATGTTTGATCCGGAAGGTATAGGTTAAGTTTTTGGTTAATAGGTTGGGGAAGTGTCTCTCTTAGGTTTGCTTCCTCCTGATGTTTTTTTGAATGGTTGTTCGTTACTATGCTATACTAAACTATATGGGGCAGGTCCCTCTCCCTGATTAATCAATCAAAAACAATCTATTTTGCAAGAGATTCTTCATATCTCTCCCTTTGATAATCGAACTCCTATTATTGTTGTTATGATTGATAAACCAACTCTTCCTATTGCAAGTTTTGTTCCCAATCTCTTTCAATTTAATTAATTTGTCATTGCAAGTCCAACATTATATCCTTGACACTAAAATTTCCATCAATTTGAGGTTATTTGTGAGGATAACTATGTTGGTTGGAAACCAAAAGGTCCTCTTATGATTGAGTTTGGACAAATGTGAGCTACTATGAGGCTTGAGCAAGGCTGGGTGGTAAGCATGATAAGTATGTTGATCTACTTTTGTTAATGGGTTATTCAGGATGAAATAAGCAATATGAAAAGATTGGTATGGCTGATAGGAAGGTGCATGAATAGAATTCTCATGAAATGAAGGGTGATAAAACTTATCTTCACTAAAAGAAGACATTGTGTAGTATTCAAACTGTACACTTAAAAATGTCCTGAATGATATCATGCACTCGAATCAGGTATACTAACACCATTTCATCCTTGAACCCATCCTCTTTTCACTTAATTAATTAAATTTTCCTAGCTATTTAATTAATTGAATCCTTTTCATCTATTAACTTAATTAATCTAATTAGGTTAATTCACCCCCTTCCAGGCTAACATTTTGTCCTATTAAATTAAATACATCAAGTTATTTAATTTATATCCCTAAGTCTTTTTTATTTAATTAAACAACCCTAAGTTATTTAATTAAATATCATTTCACTTTCCGCCTTTTCATTAAATCACTTTATTTAATGAATATTATGAAAATCCCCTAATTGCATAATTAAACCTTTGTTTAATTATCAATTACTAATAAATCTAATTCCCCCACTTGCAAGGGAATATTCCCTTGCACATTCCTTCAAAAAGAATATTCCCATGGAATGTTCCTTCCCCTTTGCACATTAAAACTTTGTTTTAATTTGCTAGAATATCTAATTTCTCCTCACCCATGAGAATATTCCCAAGAATATTCTCTCTCCTCACTCATTTGAAAAAAGGGAATATTCTTCTTCCTAACAAACTTACAAGACTTCTTGTGCAAGTTTTAAGTGTGTTTGTTTGGAAGAATATGAGCTCTTGATTCTTTCCTTGATCCATGTGATCATTGATTCTCATCCATTGATGAGAATTCATGATCCATGTTTCATATTTCCTCCATCCTTGACCATTGATTAACTCTTTTAATCTCAACCCTTCATTTCTCATATGTCCTCCTATAAATAGGTCACTATTTGGAGACAAATGGATCCATCTTTTAACAACAAACTTATGCTGTTAAAATTATTTGCACTTGCACTTGCATTTAACATCATTTTAGCTTAATATTACTTGCATATTAGCTTAGCTTCCATTAATGGCTTCCATGATAACATAGATGCATACATTTAGTATATTTTGTAATTAGGGTTTCAATCTTTTTATCTTAAAATCCATTTAGATTATATTTACATACATCCATATCAATCATCTTAGTCTACATCATGATTAAAATAGCTTGCATCATATTAAGTTAGCATTTAGATCATGTTTCATCACACATCTTTCATCAATTTCATCAATTCTCTTCAATAGAATCAATCGAAATAGGATCATTTATCCATAGGATTGGGAAAGGGTCACCTTTCCACATCAATGTGAAACCACTCCCCCAATAGGATAAGTTTCAATGGATTAGAATAGGTGTTTCCAAAGCTTTCATAATTTAATATGTTAAGTGTTAATGGATTCCTAGTCTAGTTTTTATTGATTGATCTTATTGGACTGATGTTTAGTCGCACAATTACACTTTGAATCCTCATGGATCAAGTGTAGTTGGCCCATACTAATGTGTTGATCACACAAACAAGCTGAAAATTCATAGCCATGCTCAAAAAATTAAAAAAAAAGATTTTTTTTTTGTAAAATTTGAGCACATACCAACACTTTTAGTCTTCTTGAAACTAGTAGAATAAATTGGAGTCACCAAGTGTGAATGTTTTTCCTCCAAATTTAGAAATTAATGATATACACACCAAATATCAACAATGAAATGACTACTTTTGAATGGAGATAGTTTGAATATTCCCACCAAGTGTGCCAAAACTATTGTCACGAAAGTGTGCACAGAGGAGTTGATGAAATCACTCAACCTTCATGAAACATGGGATGATCTCCTTGAGTGTGGGCTCAAATGGTAGAGATCAACCTCCAGAGAGGGTTGGTTCCCTTAGATTTATCACCTAAACTAAGTAAACTAATGATGCTTGTTGAGAAAAGGGTAAAAGGAAACATGAAAATGAATCCTAGAACTAAAAGGTGATGCACCAAATGACTTTTGACTTGCACACATTTGAATGAACACAATATGATCAACAACTTAAACTTTAACATACACAATCCAAAATTTCATATGACTCTTGCATAAGTATTTCATGACTAGGTTTGATATCTAGAACAACATTTAGAAGGAAAGTAGAAATATTTTCACCACTTAAAATTTTCCCTTAGTTGGTTAAACACAAGTAATGACCTGCAAAAGTTCATATTTTTTGCATAAAGGCAATGAAAATGAGACAAAAATCAAGGGGAAAAGCATCACCACAAGATCATATCAACCATTTTGAAGCTTGTACAATGAAACAACTTTGAGAAGGTAAAAACTTGTCTTATTGATCAAAAATTGCTTACAAACAACATACAAGTCTAAAAATAGTTATAATGCTTATTCTTTTGCTAGAAAGAACCTTCATAGGTTACAATACATGGCTCCAAGAATGAGCAAGAAAATTGATTTTCTAAGTTGCAATACATAATATGACTTGAAAGAAATTTTACAAGTTATAATGTTTTGCCAAAAATGCAAGAACTAACTGAAATCTAAAATCAGGTGTACTCTTATGTTGTTTAACCAACATCTGTGTAAAAAGGGCATGCACTCTTGGAATAAATGCTTTTTTCTACTCTTAACAGCTTTCCAAAAATCTTGAGGCATTGGGTACTCATTTCCCACTTTATATCCTCCAAAGCATGTGACAAAATCTTTCAACAAGGAGTAGGGAGAAATGGTTGCTGACTCCTTTAACTATGATGATGATGGTGCCGCCACATCTACTTTTGATCATTACTTTTGAAACTATTCACTCCATAAATATAGGACATGCTTCCTATGTCTTTGCAATTGTCTCCATCAACAGAGTACTAAAATTTTCTTCTCAAAAATTCTAATCCAAACTTTGTGTGACCAGATCAATAAGAGATCAAAGGAGAATCAAAACTGTTAGAGTAAAAGGTTCATTATTTAATTATTTTAATTAAGTTACCTTTTATATTTTCTCTTAAGATTAACTTAGTTTTCATTTTTTAGGAATTTAATAATTATTCTAATTATTAAATGCTCCATTTTAGGTTACACTTTAGGGTTTCTTGATCTCCTTCATAAGGATTGATCTCATTGTATTATTTCATTCTCTGATTAATGAATCTTTAGCTTTCAGAGAACCCTTTGATTTTTTGTCTCCATCTCTTACTTTTTGTGATAGGTTATTTGCATGCAGGTGATCTTCGGGTTCTGTGAAGTTGGCTTTCTCAACTTCTACATGGTATTGACGCTCCAGACCTGTTGCTTCCTGTTCATGTTTTGAAGAATTTTTGGAGCTTCAAGGGTTTAGGGTTTTCCTTTTTTGATCCAAGGCATACCTATTTCATTTTATGTAGTTTGATCCCAAACTGACCTCACGGTTGCGCTTAGGAGGCCGTTTCCAAGTTTTTTGACATAAAACTTGCCCAGTTTCGGTGCAGTTGGCTCAGGAGGCAAAAAAAATTTACCCCAAGGCTGTACAAACCCTAGGGCACAATTTTCTATGTGAAAAATTTCAAAATTTCAAAAAAAAAATTTAAAAATAAAAATTCGTGCTTTTAAAAAAAAGTGCTTCTAGTTGGAAAGGGGTCCACCGCCGTTGCTCAGCCAAGCGGCCACTAGTAGAAGCAACGACCACCAACACTTACCATCGAGTTGCCACCTCCACCGGCCAACCACTAGTGCACCACCACCATGCCACCAGTCGCCCATCCTATGCCAACATGCCACCACCTTCAGCCCCCTAGTCACTCACTAGACTAGGGGCTAATTTTTTTTAGCCCCTAGGGCTTGATGAAGGGCTTGTTCGACATTTTTTTGCTACTTTCAGTAAATAGGGTGCAAAATGGTCATACAAGCTCAGATTTTCAAAAACGAGATATCACCGGAAAGCTGATTCAAAGGCGGATCCAGTGGTTCAGGTTTTTTTTTCTAATTTTTTAGTTTTTCTGCGTTTTTTTCCAATCAAAGTCAGAACATATTTTTTGCACTCTGTGGGGTGTAACTTTTGCATCTGAACTCTGTTTTTAAAAAATGAATAGGCATTGGAAAGGTGTTCAAGTGCTCTCTTCAGATCTGCAATTTATTTCATTAGAAAATATAATAGGTACACAAAGAATTGTCTCAAGCATATCTTCTTTTTCTAGCTTTTCAACTTTAAAAATTGTACTGGGGTTTGGGTTCTTATGTTGTGGGAGGTATTTTTTTCTTGCTTTCTATAATTTACATCAAAAAACCAGAAACCTCTTTCATAAAATACATTTCAAAACTCATTCATTATGGTGGAATTTTCTTCTATTAAGCATCTTACCCCACACAATTACCATACCTAGAAGACACAAACGACTATAATTCTCATGTCAAAAGGGTTATGGTCATGTTTGGATGAAGTTCAACCTCAGTTGACACAGCCATTTGAGATTTTTCAACACAAGAAAAAAATGGATGAGGCCATGGATTTGCTATCCTTGCATGTTTCAGATAGTCTTCTATTCCATCTAGATGGTTGTACAACTCCTCAGGCTATGTGGTTGAAGTTTGAAGCTCTATTTGGCACCATTAATCAGTTTCAAGCACTTCAGATCGAGGCCGAATTGACTTCCTTAGTACCTAATTCATATCCTATCACTAAGGTCATTGTTATAGGGTTGTGGTAAGAACAAAATAGATGAAGAGTGCATTTACCTGATTCTTTCTAAGCTTCGAGGTCCTTTTCAGATATTCTCTTCGACATTTTATTCTACAATGGATGTCTTGGGTGCACACTTTACCATGCCTACTTTTGAGGTGTTCTGTGATCGGTTGACATGAGAGCAGGCCAAGATATCACAATTGGATGCTCTCTTAGTATCTAAGAACCAAGCACTGGTAGCTCAGTCATCTAAAGGGAAAAGGAAGTAGAAATTGAAGCCCAAGACAAATTCAGCTGGTAGTGAGAGTTCCTCTAAGCCACCTCCTAAGACTAATTCTAAACCACAGTCCAATCCTAAATAGGGAAAATATTTGAAGTCTAGTGAGTCTTTCTCCAAGACTAAGAAGAAATCAGGCGATCCTTGCAATTTCTGTGGCAAGGAAGGACATCCAGTTTCCAAGTGTTGGAAACAGTTAGAGGCTTTAGAGGAAGCTATGCAACAACATAATATCACCTCACCTCAGTCTCCTTCCCAACCCACAGGGAAAGGTCATGCTCTTTCTACATGAACCTTGCCTTTAGGATCCACTTGGATTCTAGATTCAAGTGCTTCTCACCATATGACACACACACAGGAGTTTTTCACCTCACTTGCCCCTAGTGGCACTACACATACTGCAGTTGGTGACTCAACACACCTTTTAGTTCAGGGTTCAAGTACTGTTTCATTGGATGGTGGTTGTCTTCAGGATGTGCTTGTTGTTCCTAACATTTCGACAAACCTTCTTTTTGTTTATCAAATTTTCCATTCTGGATCTAGTAAGCCAGTTGAGTTCTCACCACATGATGTGGTTATTCGAGACCTTCATGATCCTAATTTGGTTGTAGCTACTGGGAGTGTTGATTATGCATCTAGCTTATATAGATTTGATGGATTTGAGATTTTAGATAGTTCAAGTTCCTCTCTTATAGCACATGCAGACTCAGTGATTAGGCTTTGGCATGAGCGTTTTGGCCATGTCAATTACATATATCTACAAAAAATGAGTACTCAAGCACTTGTGATTGGGCTTCCTCTGATTTCTTGTACTGATGGTGTATGTCGAGGTTGTGTCCTTGGGAAACATGACCAGGATTCTTTTCCTATGAGTAGAGCCACACATGCTAAGGCACCCTTGTAGTTGGTACATAGTGATCTCATGTTCTTTCTGACTCCTTTTTCAAGGGCCCGATATGTGCTTACTTTTATTGATGACTTCTCCAGACGTACATGGGTGTACTTTCTTAAGTACAAGTTTGATGTCTTTGATTCATTTAGGATCTTTAAGAAATTTGTGGAGAAGCAATATGGACTTTCTATCAGGAGGATACACATAGATAATGGGGGGGAGTATGTTAATTAGGTTTTCAGAGATTTTTGCACTGAGCATGGTTTACAACATCAATTTACAACACCTTACACCTCTCAGCAGAATGGTGTTGTTGAGAGAAAGAACAAAACCTTATGGGAGAAGGAAAATTGTATGATACAATCTCGAGCTATGAGTTCTTCACTCTGGGTAAAGGTTGTCAATTGTGCCAATTATATTTAGCATCAGATGCCTCATAAGGCATTGTGACATATGACTCTTGAGGAGGCTTGGACTCACGTCAAGCCTGATGTTTCCACATTTTGAGTTTTTGGTAGTGAGGCTTGGGCATTTATTCCCGATGCTCAATGGAAATCCATGGAGAGGAAGAGTTGACCACTCATACTTTTTGGCTATTGTGAGGATGTTAAGGCGTACAAGTTGTTTGATCCTGATTCCAGAGAGGTCTTGTTTTTGTGAGATGTCCAATTTGATGAGCACTTTCCTCTGATGGATTCTCCATCACCAACTTCTCCCTCACTACCTACTCCTCCCTCTTCATCTCTTGAGGATTACTTATCTCTTGAGGATGATGCAGATGATGATCCACCATCTCCACCACCACTAGACACTCAACATTTTCCTAGGTGGACCCATGTTACTGTTGAGGTAGTTGGTTCTTTGGCAGGTGTTCCTTTAGATACTCATCATACTCATGCTCAGACATCTAGTTCTAGTCTTTTGATTCATGCCATTTTGGATGATCCTCATAATTTTTCAGAGGTGACAAGTCACATTGAGTGGGATAGGGCCATGGATGAGGAGTATTCTTCTTTGATGAAGAATCACACTTGGGATCTTTGTCCTCTTCCTAAGGGAAGAAAGTTGGTTTGGTGCAAGTGGGTGTACTGTACCAAGTATGTTGCAGATGGTTCTATTGATAAGTATAAGGCACGTCTTGTTGCAAAGGGGTTTTCTCAGGTGGAGGCTATTGATTACTCTAAGACCTTTTCTCCTGTCACCAAGATGAATTCTATTTGCTTTCAACTTTCACTTGCAGCTTCATAGGGATGGATAGTATTTCAGATGGATTTGAAGAGTGGTTTCTTGCATGGAGACCTGCATGAGGAGATCTATATGGAGCAGCCTCATGGTTTTGTGTAGGACTCTTCCTTGGTTTGTAGACTTTGGGGTTCATTATATGGTCTCAAACAAGCCCCTCAAACTTGGTATGAGAAGATGGAATCTTTTTTGCTTTCCTCTCACTTCACACGCTGTCATTCCAATCACACAATGTACATTCAACATTAGGAGGGTGATATTTGATTCTTGTGCTATATGTTGATGATCTCATTATTATAGGTAGCTCATCCTCAATGATTTAGAGTGTTTAGAGAGCTTTGATGGAACAATTTGAGATGACAAATCTCAGTTTTCTACACTATTTTTTTGGGTCTACAAGTTATTCAATCTTTGGATGGGATTTCCATATTTTAGAAAAAGTATGCTCTTGATATGCTCTAGCAATTTGGCATGCTTGATTGCAAGCCTTCCCCCACACCATTTCAGTCAGGTGTTGTTTTGTCTTCCACTTGTACTACTTCTTCAATGGATTCTACTTTATATAGGTTGTTGGTTGGTAGTTTGTTGTACTTGAAACATTCTCGTCCTAATCTTTCCTTTGTGGTTGGCCTTATCTCTCGGTTCTCACATGATCCACATGAGAGCCATTGGCAAGCAACCAAATGTATCTTGAGGTACATTCGGGGCACCACTCATTATGACATTCACTACACTTCAGGATCCCCTCACATTGTCAATTTCACTGACTTAGATTGGGCTAGTGATGTCAATGATTGGAAGTCTACTTCTAGATTTGTTTTTTGTCATGGTTTTGGTCCTATCACATGGTCTTGCAAGAAGCAGTTTGCTATTGCATTATCATCTACAGAGGTTGAGTAGCGAGCAACAGTGTTAGCTAGTCAGGAGATTCTATGGATTCGACAATTGATGACAAAGTTTAGATTTCCTCCTGATAGTCCCACTATTATTTGGTGTGACAATTACAGTGCCATTCACATTTCATGCAACCCAGTGGAGCATCAACAAACTAAGCATATTGATATCCACATGCACTTGTTTAGGCAATTGATTTAGGATGGTTCTCTAATCTTGGAGTACATTCCTACAGAGGAGCAAGTTGTAGACATCTTCACTAAACCTTTGGCATTGCTGCGCTATCTTCAATTATACTCCATGCTTGGGGTGAAGGAAGTTGTCCTTGGGGGGTCTTTTTGAGGCCTTCTTTCATGTTTTTTTAGCATGTTTTTTCATCTCTTTTTGGAGAGGATTTTTTCCCACTGGGTTTTGTCCTTTACTCCACTTTATAGAGATTTGGTTGTGATTGGGTTCCTCATCAGGCCTAGTTGTCAGGACCCAAGTTTGATTTCTATCTTGTAGTTTCATTGCTTTCATGCATTTAGTTTGTAGCTACTCCCTAAGTTCATCTTAAGGGGGGCTGTTAGAGTAAAAGGTTCATTACTTAATTATTTTAATTAAGTTACCTTTTATATTTTTTCTTAAGATTAACTTAGTTTGCATTTTGTAGGAATTTAATAATTATTCTAATTATTAAATGCTCCCTTTTAGGTTACACTTTATGGTTTCTTGATCTCCTTCATAAGGATTGATCTCATTGTATTATTTTATTCTCTCTGATTAATGCATCTTTAGCTTTTAGAGCACCCTTTTCTTTTTCATCTCCATCTCTTCCTTTCTGTGGCAGGTTATTTGCATGCAGGTGATCTTCGGGTTCTGTGAAGTTGGCTTTCTCAACTTCTATAAAAACAAGATGATTTTCTAGACCAATACTGACAATTGAGCTTGTATTGGAATTGCTTTTCTTACTCCCATGACTTCTTCTTACATAGGATTCCATGTAATATCCAATACAACACTTTCACATGCATTATGTACTTTAACTTGAGGTGCTTCATTCCCAACAAACCAGTGTATAATGGATCCATCAGAGCTTGAACTCACAAATAAATCCTCATAGAAAGTAATTCAAGTGAATGTTGTTTCTATCTTTTTGATACCCATGATAGGATTCAAGTTCTTTCAAACTTTGCAAGTCATAAAGCTTTATAAGTTGGTCCTTAGATGTAGAAAACACCCAATTGCCATTCTAATTCCATTTGACACATAGGACTATATACCTTTTGACCACATTGTGAGCATGGCTCCTTTCCATCCTTTGCATCCCATAGTCTTATATGATTGTCCTTGCCATTTGAAACAAGAAAATATTTCATTGGATGCCAATAAAACTATTTATACCCCACCCATGGCCTAACTATCAGAGATCACTCTTCTTAGAAGCAAGAAAAGTCCCAGACCTTAATAATTGTATCATTTGAGTAGGATAAATTTTTTAACCTCTGTTCTACATAAGCTCAAACTACATAATGGCATTTCCATGTGTTGATTCATTTTCTTTCACCTTGTTCATATACTCTTTCTAGTAATTGATTGTACCACCATTGTCACTAGTGACCATACAATTCTCATTCTGACTCCATACTATGGACTAAATTTTGTGATCATTAGTCACATTCTTGGTGGCGTAAACTCTTATAATTTTATTCAACTATAACTTTCATGTAATTCATGATCTTTCACAATTGAACTGGTCTAGTTACTTCCTCTATTAACTTCAATCGATCCCCTTCTTACCGACTGATAGGTTTGTAATTCACATCCAACTTTATTGATAAAATTGTTACTTCTACTATAGATTGAAAAATAGCCTATTGGATAAGGTTTTTTCAAGCGTATGTACTACAACTTCAAAAATACCATCCTACAAGAACCACTCAAATACAATAGATGCATCTTGAAAGAACATATCAAAATCATGTGTCATTCCCAAGGAAAAATCTTCTTCTCATGTTGATGCTCCTATTGTATACATCATTTCCTCTACCTTGATGCAACTCAGCTACAACTCAATGATTCCCTTTGAGCACTATGGAGACCCCCTAAATCGGAACCAACCATTTGTTTTATTGGTTTTGGATTTAGAATTGGCTTGCAAGCAACATCAATCCTGAAAACCTTACTATCATCATTGGCATAACTATTTCTTGAAGAATATTCCCTCAATCCTACATCATCCTCCTTATCATCATATTCAATATGAGATTGCAAAATAGTACCCGTATGATTCACATGCAAGCAACTTTCCACTAGCAATTGATGCTGCCACAACAACATTTTTTCCCAATACTACAACTTGCATTGCTTCTGCCTGATGACTATACAAATGACTTATGCCCATTCCTTCAAGGGTATCCTTAATAGATTATGAAAATATTATAGGAGGAACCCCATACTTCACGTTCTTTGTACTAATTTTTTTGACATATAAGTTACTTGTTAAACTAGAACACCTCAAAATACTATTGGTGGGCCACCACCTATATTCTCATACTTCTCAACATTAAAACACTTTTTATGCCACCTACATGCTTTGAGACACCTTCCAAGGTTAACAAAATAAAACCCTATCATTTTTCCATCTAAACAAAACTCTAAATCCATGTGGGGATTCAATCAACTTAGACTTCTTCACACATGATAGTTTCCACAAATGCATCGACTCTATTATCTTGTCCTTCTCTTTAAATGAAAAATACATCATCTTCAACTTTCCCAGAAAACAAATATCCTAGATAATAGAGTCCATGTTAATACATAGAGTGTTGTCATTAAGCAAATTGATTTTAATTCCTTTGAATTTTTACATAGCATACATTGTTCCCACCATCATAGTAAGCATTGTATTCTTCTATTCTCCTTAACATTATCCATTCAATTCAAATATGACACCACATGTCACACCATCAAGACATTTCAAGATTGCAAGGTAGTAGCATCATTGTGGGCTTTAATGAGTTATTTCCAAATTTAATTTTGTAGTTAATTCTTTATAATATTGACTCAACATTCTAGCTATATTCAAACATCTCCTATGTCATTATACCATACTCCACTTGCATAGGAGTTGAAGTCACATTATCTAGTCACCATAGATAATACTGACATTGAGGCATGTCAATTAATAGCCTTACTTTCTTCATGAAACCTTACTGCAGATTTTACTATTGCAATTACTTTCTCTAGACATTCATTTGTAGATTGATCCAGTTGTCGAAAAGCCTCATTAACTTAACCAACAAAAATGTTAAATTTATATCTCCACGAACACCATTGTAATAAACAATGACATCCACAATCATGATATCTCTTTCCTCCAATCTCTTAGTGTGTGGAAAGCTTTGGCACAAAACTTCATTCACAAACGTACAACAAGATTTAGGAAATAAATTATAGTTTTATGGAAATAGACAACCGCCAATCGCAATAGTAAAAAATAACATGTTTTGCAATCTTAGTAGGTCCATCACTTCTATCCTTGAAGGTCTAAAAATCTACATAAAACCTCATTATAAAACAATCTTCTCCATTGATTTGATTATCCCCAATACATCTCACCTCATAAAACATGCTTGTAGTGGTTCTTAGGTCCAAGCCCTAAAGAACTCAATGTGAAAGCCTAGTAGGTCTCTAGAAGGATTCTTCCATTATTTTTTTACCATCAATTGTGTGCCTGCTGCCCCAAAAATGTAACCGTTGACATCAACTTTAACCACTACCGTGTGATGAAGCTTAGAGGAGTAAAGTGTTTATTTCTTTCCTACAACAATTGTATATTCTTTGAATGCCTACCCCACTTCTTTGACGATCTCATTCTCTCTACTATTATACAATCTTGCACTCCATTATAATGTCATGCTTCATAGGACTACCCAGTGGTTATCTCTGTAATCCTTTCACTCTATCTTGTGTTGATTTTGAATTGTTGAAACTCTCTCCATCATCTCTAATGTTTTCTCATTCAAAAACCCTATGATGACCATTTCCTTTATTATCCTTTTCCTCTATGTCTTTGTACTATGCTTACTATATTTTCACCTTTTTATGATGGAAATGTATGGAAACATACTAGTCCTCCACTATGACCAAAACGCTTATGAGAGTTACTCTCTCAAAAATGACACACGAAGACATAGATTTCAAGAGGATGAATGAACCCTAACAAGGATTATGGAAAAGCCTCCTATAATAATTTCACAACACAACTAATATCATCATGGACCACTTTTGAGTCCTAATTAAATTCTTAAATATATAATGCATGAACAAAGCCATTGTTACAACAAGTACACATTGATAATATACCACAACAAAGCCCCAGTTTGAAGATAGAATGCAACATTCAATTTTCAAGTATTCTCTTCATTAGGAATATGAAGATTTGAAAAACCAAATGTCCTTTGAAAGAAATCTTTCTTGAAGGCTGTCCAAAAATGTATGACAATCATCATTGATAGATAACTACCAATGATAATCCCTGTGGAAAAAATCTTTGAAACATGTTGACACCTCTTTGTCATCTTACCAATCCTTCAAGCTTTCTTGAGGTTTGTTAAACAAATACCATGACTTTGATGATAAACTGGGCATGCCTTTTCAATATCCTCTGCTTGTCTATCCTATTGTCTACTTTCTTATTTGTAACATACTCAAATGCACCTATCTTGGATGCTTCCATCTTTGCATTATTTTGATCAATCTAGCTCACTTTTTACATATGTTTTCCCTCCTTTACTGATGCACGTAGACTTGGAAAAATTTGGTAAGACCTCTTTAACACTTTTGACAAGATTGAGGCTCTCTTGTAAACCTTATTAAGTGCTAAACCTTCATGAGTCTAATAAACTATTTGGTGTAACCTATTTAGATTAGCTAGAGAAAATAGGCTAACAAGAACCTAATATGGGAGATAAAATATTGCAAAATTCAATCACCCACACATTATATTCCTTTACCCCTCTAGCATAAAAAAAGAAGGCATAAATCCATGCTCAAGATCATCAAATAATTCCAAGGATTTCTCCATAGCAAGATGATAGCTCTCATGCATGACCTAATTTCCTCAATAGTGTCTGAGTTTTCTAAAATGATAATTAACTCAATTGGAGCATGAACATCAACATTTGATCTTTTAGAAATCATTTCAATCATTTTCTTCCTTGGGCACCACACATACTAGATGCTCTTGATCCTGGCCTTTAATGGGACATGAATAGTGTGAGCAAAAATAATTGCATTATATCCATTCCATGCATTTTCCAAGTTTCCCAAAATGCATGATAGCCTATGACGAAATAATCTATCAACAATATCTATGAATTTATCTTTTCTCTCTGATATAGCCTTCTTCAAATTGCTTACCTCCAAAGAAAGGGTTATCTTATCTAGACTCTCCCTATCTCCTACCAATTTTTGAGGAGATGGAAACAATCTAGTAACAATGCTTACTTGTTCTTGCATCATTAAATTTAAAGCATTTACCTTAGCAAGATTTGCTTTTTATTTCCTTACTATTACCTCTATAAACATAGTTGTGTTTACAATTAGTGTTGCTTCTTGAAGAGCACTTGTATCCCCCAATCTCTTGACAATCAAATTTCTAGTCAATTCATTTATGTCATTTATGACCTAGGGTTTGTTGGTCTCAAGGAAGATTGACCAAATAGCCAAGGTCTCATGCCTTGGGTTAAAGCTTGATCCAAATACAATGCATCAACATGTTCTTTTGATGATAATACAAGGTCATATCCCTCTTGTCTTCTGATTGTATTAAATGCAATTGTAGATGTTATGTCCCACCCTGGTAATAATAAAAATCCACTCTTCCTAACAATCTCTCTCCCCTTTCCTTGAGTCATGTTCTCCACATTTGCATTAAATTTTTCCCATATCTCTACTATAATTTGATCTTTATTGTATTTTATTATCCTTCTCTTGGCTTCCTCCATTTTCAATCTAAAAGCCTTTCCTTTATTATTCAAGAGGAAGTCCTTAAATTCTTGAGTGGTGATGAATCTGTCATTTGACATGAATTTTTTTCATTCCAAGGCCTTGACATCATCAACCACCTGTCCACCAAGTTTAAAGATTATTAACATCCTCTCATTAGAGGGTCTTTCAACCATAACACTAGTTGGGGCTACACTATTTCCCTCATATCTAAATCATCAGGAATCTCATTTGGATCTAGAGGATAGTCAACCAAGGACTCTATTATAGAAGCTATTTTTTGTAGCGATGTGATATTTTAGGGGCTTGATTTCTCCATTGCTTGAGAAGAGGGGACAATTTTATCCATCTGAGATACTTTCAAAGGCACATTATCAAATATTTTTTTGCATTATCTAGAATTGTCATGATTATAAGGACTAGATCTCGAATCTTTGGGTGTGCTCCTTTATAAGAGGGATATACCCCCTTCCTTCTCTCCTCTACAATTTGAATCTTCACCCATTTCTCTCTTATTTTTGTAGCCTTAGACTCAGAGGATTTGTTCCTGATTAGATCCTTAATTGCATCATATTCATGAACAAATGCAACAAGTTTATATTTGATCCTAGCATCATGGATGAAATACACAGGATCACATGTCCTTATTTTATCCACCCTCATTCTATAGAGTATCAACTTGTTTAGTATAAATTCTAACCCTTCTTTGGTTGTGACCTAGAAATATGAAAAAACCAATGTGGGTGATAGAATTGCATGTTTCTTGTAATTTTTAAAATCAGTCTTATTTGACTCATTTAGTTGTCAGGCAATATCTAAAAATGAATTCTTTATGGGATAAACTTGGGAAAGATATTGGGTGCCACTTGGCAACCATAAACTCTTATCACTATGGAATTTGAATAGAAAAACCAATCAACCCAATTATGATTAAACCCTAATTCAGGCATGAGGTATTTTGGTCTAAAAAAATTTCTAGCATTTTTGACATACCCCAATCAATTCTATGACCCAAATTCCTCATAATTTATTTGATAAATTATTTTTCAAATATGTTATAGTTTGAGGTATCACAATTCCTATCCTATATATATGTCCATTCCTACACTAGGAGCAACCTTTTCTAAGTATCAAAAGCTCTTATTTGCAAAAAAGGAGACCAAATCTTCCTTCCAATGTATAGAAGAATGTTTCATAACAAGGAATGCCATTTAAAATGGACTATACTCTTATTTTCCTTTATGGAATATAGGGCCTTATGGATTCCCTCTGAGATAAAAGTTGCATAGTCATATGGTTATTCACATATCTGCTTTAAATATCCACTACTAATATACCATCATGTTGACTGTATTTTGGTTTTACAATCCATTCCCAAGACCTGGTATAAGGAAAAGTAGGTCTTTGTAAAATAGTCTTCAAAAATGTAATAATTGAAGGGCTCTAGCTCTCCATTGAAAAATCTTCTCAATTCTATGTTTTTCCCTCTTTGTCTAAAATTGGGCAACTAATTTACTCTGTAACTTTATCTTAGTCTCTGGTACTCTTTGATTAGTGCCCCTAGGTCAATGGTAAATTGAGCATTTCTATCCAAATTGAAGACATTACAGATGCAATTTCTATCCAGTGTTATTAAAGGAACACCTTTTCCATTGAAAATTGTCCTTCTATTTGGGTTGTAAGCCCTATCCAAAACTCTAATTAATTCAACATTTATGAAAACATTAGGGAAAACCAACTTCCCAAATCTAAGTCTCTAGATGTTGCAAATTGGCAGCCTATTTTCCAAACACTTTCTAAAATAGTATTTGAAGAGGGTTTAGCCATGAATTGGGATTATTGCATCTCTACAAAAATATTTTTTATCCATTACCCTATCAAATAAAACCATGGAGCCTTCACCAACTCTAGGTCCTTTTGAAAACCCTAGAAACTGATCCATTATATCCTCATCCATACCTCTCTTAACCCCTCTAAAATTTCTGACCATTGCTTATATGGTTAGGGTTTTATGACTATAAAATTAGGGCCTATGGTTTTTGTGCAATTCTTTAAAATTTAGATAAATGTAACTATCCCAAGATTAATCATCCTTTAGACCTTAGAATATCCCTCTCTAGACCAAAATTGACCTTTTCTAGATATAATCAAGAAACAAGGAAGTTAGAGCCACTTAATTTTTGTTGTAGTTGTAGACTTTGAAAAAGCTGTAGAAAACCCTTGGTAAGCCAAAAATCTCTATAACCTTTGCTCTAAAAATATTTTAACAATTATAATAACAAAAGTGGATGTAATTACAAAGAGATATGGAGGAATTTTGGTAGGTAAGGGCCAAATCCTTCATCAATGTTTGTATTCATGAAAGACTTCTCTACAAGTAGAAATTTTCTAAATTTGAATGTGGACCATTGATCTTATAAATATCAATAATTTTTAGATGAGTTTGAATCTCCTTGTGCAAAATGGGAAACCTCTTTTCATTGCTACAACAATTGATCACATGTTGCCATTTTGAAGCTTCATGGAGACTAAAAGAATTGACAAGTCGATCCTATGAAGATACTAGCCTCTACAAAATCAAGAAAAAAGAGCGAGGAAAGACACATGGCATGATTTCAAGAACTCACGGGGAAACAAAAAAGTTATAAAAGCTTTCACGATAAAATAATCTTGCACGAAAAGTAGATAACCCATTTTAAAAGCATAAATAGATAGAATTTTTCTTGTTCATAGGGACAATCTCTCAAAAGTAAAGGGCTTTCGTGAAGCATATAGCTTGGGTGACTAAAAGGATTTAAAAGCATGTTCATTAATTGGGATAACTTGAGGCACTAGGAAAAGGGCTTGATAAATCATGGTTTAAGAGACATCATGTGGCAATTTAATATATTGGGAACCTAAAGAGTAGGTTACCAATCAAAAAGAACCAAAGGGAGAAGACTTATGTTTTGATTGGTGGATGACCCATACAAGTCAGTAGTGAGGGGAAGTAGAATGTTATTTTGCATGTTTGTGAGGAGATAATAACAAAATGAAAAGTTCTCGTGAATTGAAGAAAATATGTGAAATAATGCCATGTGTCTTGTGGGACTCGACGAAGCACAAAGGTTAAGTGATAGTTTAACAACATATAAGGGGAATAGGCTTAACCGATACTTAGGAAAATGGGGATGGTCAAAAGATGGAACAAATGCCTTGAAGACACAACTTAAAGGACTAAGTGACTGAAGAAGACAATCAACACTAAAAAATAAATAAAGTGCATGGGCATCAACTAGAGTTTAGGGCTTATTCAAAACCCTAATGCAAAATTACTTTGGAACCCTTACAAATAAGAGGAAACTTAGATAATTCAAAGGATTAGAAATTTTAGAGAACCAAAAACTTTACAAGAACTACTATTGGATCTATTTGGGGATGATTGTTGTAGGGAATTAATGTGAGGATTCCAAAACTCTCGGAAGCAGACCAAAAAAATTAGGAAAACAAAAAAACAAAAGAAAAAAACTAGATTGTATAAACTTTACACATGATACATTGTGCATGGAAGAGACCTACTTTAAGAAAAGTAGTGTTCCAAGAATTTTCCATACATTGGAAATTCCAAAAATTCACCATTTAAATTCTATAGAAAGTAAGATTCCTCACCATGGGTGTTTACCAAAAAATAAGGGCCAACCCAAAAGGCATCAAATTTTCCATGTTTCCCTTTACCTTGGGATCTAGCTTTCCACATCAGGGCCATATCATTTATTTCAAGTTTTCTAGTTGATGTTATTTTATCAAAGAGATATTTTATTTGTTGTTGTTGTCTAATTTTTCTTTGTTGTGCCATCCTTCTAGACTCATACAACATTGTGAATTGATTTATTCTACATGTCATAGCATCACAAACATCCTCATCATATTACTGGATGTATTTGTGAATGGGTAACAAGTTAGTTATAGAAATTATTGATTCTAACCATATCTTAGCTCATATGGAGATTTTCTAGTGGCCTTTTTTATAGTCACCCTATCATCCCAAAGTGTAAATCCGAGCTTAGAATCCTAAGACTTTATTCTTTCCTACCATTATTTTTATAATTTTCATCAATATGTTGTTTCTTTATTTTGCTTGTCCATTTCCTTGTGGATGATAGGGGGATGAATAAGAAATTTTTATTCCATATTTGAGATCAAAAGTTGTAAACTCCTCAAATTTAAATCATATTACATTATCTGCGAAAAATTTGATTAGTACTACAAATATAATGATAATGTTCTCCAATATAAAATCCATTACAACTTTTCTAGTTACTTTCCTAGTAGGGATGGATCAATCGATTTAGTAATGTAGTTTGTTGCTACTAGGATCCATTTATGACCACCAATTGATTTTTCTATGTTTTCTCCAATGAAATCAATACCCCATTATTGAAAAGGGGCCTCTACAGAGATTAGTCTTAAGGGTAAAGCTCCAAAGTATTTCAACTTCCCTAAAACCTTTTGGCAAGATTCACATCTCCTTACTAGCTTTTGTGTGTCAGCAAATAAGGTAGGCTACCAATAACCCATTCTCAAGATCTTGTGAGTAGTATTTTTGGCTATGAAATTTCCTCCATAGACTCCACTATGCATTTCATCAATAATTTGGGTAGCTTGTTCCTCATCCACACACTTGAGCAATACCCCATCTTTGTTTCTCCAATATAATTCATCCTACAACACAACATATTTGATAGAATGTAATTTAAGAGTCATCTTCTAACTGTCATCCATGTTCTTAGGACATGGCATATTATTCAAGTAATGTGCAATATATTTGTAACATGGAGATGACTACAACTTGTAGTCCATTGAGGTTGTGCTTGTCTCCAATTGGTTTACTTGATTTACTTCAAGGTTTGACTCATCCATAAGCCTAGCCAATCCTTATCCTCTAAAAAGCTTTGTAATCTAGATATCTATGTTGAATTCTTGGATCTTGTTAATCCATCTGCACCTTCTCCTTTTCACCTCTTGTTGAATAAATATATCCTTAATTGTAGCATTAGGGACATAAGCAACAATTTTAGCCCCTACTAAGTAAGGCCTAAATTTTTTACTACCTTAACCAGAATGTAAGCCTAATTCTCTATGATGTCATATTTTAATTCAGAAACTTGGAGATACTTACTAAAGAAGGAAATAGGTTGCTCATACCCTTCATGATTATTTTGCAATAAAACATTAGCTATGGTATGAAAGGAAGCAAAAGAAAATAACTGAAAAGGCTTTGAAAAATCTAGAGATTTTAGTACATAAGCATGTTTAATTGCTTCTTTAATTATTTGGAATGCCTTGGTTGGCCCTTCTCCCTAGGATATGGATTCACCTTTCTTGGTCATCTTATAAATAGACTTTTCCAGCTCAACAAAGTTTGTTACAAATCTTCTAACAAATTCACTTTCCCAAAGAAAGACTAAATACCTTTGACAGTTTTGGGCTGAGGGATCATTTCTATTGCAACCAATATCCTTATCCCTTTCTTTGACAAAATATGTCCTAATAACTTTCCCTCTATAACCCCAAATACACAATTATTAGCCTTAAATGATATACCATATTCAATAGCTCTAATGAAAATATTTTAAAGATGTATACAATGATCCTATGCTTTCTTAGAAAAAGTATTCAATTCATCCTAGTATACTACCATGATTATATTAATTAATACTACAAAATGCAACATCCATAGCTCTTTGAAATGTTGCCCCAACATTAGCTAGGCCAAGCGGCATCCTAACATATACATATGTCCCCCATGGTGTAGTAAATGTAGTTTTATATTGCTTTGAATCTTTTACCTTTACCTTGTTGTAACCTAAGAAACCATCCATCATGGACAATAAATCACAACTAGTCACTTCCAACAATATTTCATCCATGTTTGGCAATTGGTAATTATCCTTCAATGAAGACACGTTGATATTTCTTAAATCTACACATAATTTGATGTCTCCATTTTTATTTCTAATTGGTACCAAATTAGAAACCCATGTAAAATGTCTAATAAGCTTGATGATGCCTCCATCCATGAGTTTCATTAACTCTTTCTGCATTTTGGGTGCCAGTGTAGGGTTGACTGGTCTTTTATTTTGCCTTAAGGGCATGACATCTGACTTTAGAGGAATTTTATACTAAGGTTTGGGAACACTATGACCAATTGGAGCTTAAGGAATCATAGAAGCATTTCAAAAGAGTAAATGATGATTTTATGTATGTCATTATAAATCAGCTCACATGGATATAGGTTTTACATTGTCTCAGGAAGCTATGGAGTTCATTCGAGAATGGGGGTATTGGTTCATTCAATACCCCAGGTCTACTTATTTTAGATTATTTGATTTTGATGGTCATCCTTTTAAATTTTCAAGATGTTGTGGCAATAGGTGGGTTTTAATGGAGTTTGCTAGGCAAGTTGCAGAGGTAAATGTTGTTTTCTCTTCACAACATAGGACTGTTGCACATTATTTTCCCTTGGAATTGGGATTTTATTCTTGTTCTTCATCAGTTATGGCTAAATCAACAACTGAAGAATTCCAGTCTCTAAATTTCTAGCAACATACTTCTAGGAAGAATTTTGATCCAAAGAAGGAAATGCATGCACTTTACTTTTCTCACTTTACTCATCATGTTCCTCTTCTTGGGGATTTTTGGGCTAACCTTCAAGATCAATTTGAAGTAAGGAAAAGGGGTTATGAGAGGTTAACAATTCCCCAAATGAGAGATTTTGATATTAAAACTGATATTCCTGAAGGCACTATAGATGATGGGGATCACTCTTGATCCTCAGTATGATATAGACCAAGTGGCTACAAAAGGCTTGCAACCAATCAATTGGGTAGAAAAGGAAGAGACTAAAATCGAAAAAGTGTCAAGGGTAGTGATAAATAGGAGCTTGAAATGGATTGAACTCCATTTGAAACAGCCAAGAGTTGGGGTTTCAAATAAAAGAGGTTCTAGTGTGAACCCACTTCCTCTACAGAGACCAAAAAATGAAAAATATTGAAGAAAGGTGTTGCAATGGCAGAAGCAGCCACCAAAGAGCCTTCACAAACAAAAGAAGAGATTTCTTTACAGAAGATTGATGATGCTTTGTGTAAAGAAAAGGTTACTTATGAGGCAACTATTGTGGGTGCTACTTCAGGTTTTGTTGTTGTTCACCTTAGTGGGGAGAGTTCTACAAAGAGACAGGTTGTTGTTCCTCCACAAGCTGAGGGAAGTGCTCCTACCGTCCCAACAACTTCAGAAACTACAACTATTGAAAAATAATAACCTTTTGTAGTTGATATAGAAAACATTTCTTCATATTTTGAAAGAAATCCATCTCAAGAAGGAGAAGGACCTGAATGGGAGGAATATCTAAAGAAGGTTGAGGAGGAACCAGGAGAGGAAGAAGCAAAATTTGAAGTTGGTAGTCTGCATAGTGCATAAATGGAATTGAATTATGTATTGATAGGAAAAGAGCAATGAGAATTAATGGAAGGTGCTCAAAAGCTAGCTGATGAACAAGCTTCCCAAGAAGAAGAAGAATAGAAAAGAAATGTTGAAGAGTTAGCATGAGAATTAATGGAAGAAGCTGAAGCACTGAAGAAGGCAGAGGATGAGGATCTTGAATTTGAAAGGAAATTTGCACAAGAAAAGGCTACAAAGGAGGAGCTCTGAGGTAAATAATTAGAGCAACAAAGGCTAAAAATGAAGAAGAGGCTACTTAATGGGAAGAAGAAATGAGGAAGATAGAAGAAATCAGAGTTAAGAACGAGACAATTGAACATGAGAGGTTACAAAAAGAATAGAAAGATCTACAAAAGGCTTCTCAGAGAATTGTTGTAACAATTTCTTGTACACCTCCTAATGTTCAACAAGTATCCACTCAGCCAACTACACCCACTTGGCTAAAACTGAATCTAGAGAAGAGGCAACAAGTACAAGCCCAACTAGTAACATGGGATGATATGAGGGAAAAAATTGATAAAGGAAAAGAAGAAGGCTCGTGTAGTACATTCAACCAAGCTAATTGATGAAGGAGATATGGTAGCTAAAATTGCTACCCCAATTGATGATAAAGGTGATAGAGAATTGTAGCTAGAAGATTATCAGATAAGTACTGTTAATCTAGGAAAACATACTAGAAATCAACAAATAAACTTAATTGATATTGTTGCCACTACTACAAAGTACAGGTTGATTAAAGATAAGCAGGCTAAAAATGAGCTTAAGACTCAAGTTGGTAAAATGAAATATTTCTTGAAGGAGTTAATTTCATCTACTCCTGAGCAGCCTGCACCATTAGAGGTCCCTATTTTAATGAGTAGAAAAGAGGTAGATGGTTTGACCAAAATGAAAAAGAAAGCCACTTGGCTTGATAATTGGCTTAATACCTTTAAAGCTGATATGAATAAGTTTTTAGATGAAGGTTTTAAGTATTATTATAGGGGGATTAAATTAGTCAAAACCATAGAAGGTTCTATGAAGAAATGGTGGGAGGAAGAGGAGAAACTCGGAGAATATTTAGGAAAGCTTAGGGCAATTGAAAAAAATATATGATAAAGAGCTAGTCCAGTCCCAAATTTTGGGTGAGGATGATTTTGGATATGTTGCAAAGGCTATTCATATATCTGCTTTTATGTCACAAACTCTTATTGAACATATGATAATCATGCTTAAGAATGTTCATGAGATATTTGAGCACACAGGTATATTTGAAGAAATTGTTTCAAGGTTTGTTGACAAAGCCTTACCTCCAGATCAAAGACTTGAATCATTGAGAGACATCAAAGATGCATGGGAGAAATGACTAGATAGAATGTTAACAGAAGGAGATATTATTGAGTCGCCTCTCATGGACATATTGTTGGAGCTTAGATGTGACCTGCGGTGGGCAGCCAAGGATGTTGGTCAAATGAAAGTAACTGTTGATACAATGGAAAAGAAATTTGAAGAATCAGAATTCAAAGTTGACTAGGTTGATGGACCAGATGATGATACAATGAAACAAATTTTTGCTAATTATGATGAATATTGTAGGACCCAGCATGAAGGTGACAAATAAAATTTATTTTTTTAATTATCTTTTGAATAGCAGTACCTTTTTGGATGAATTTTGAGTAAAGGGACAACTAAGGAGAAAAGCTAGAAAGTCAAGAGTAATTCATGGTAGTTGGAAGGGATCTGAGTGAAGACTTGAAGTTCATATTTTGGTTGAAGGAGCAGCTGGCGCACCTGTTCAGCTTCAACAATTACAACAAAGACAAATATTGTAGTTATCTGAGTGTCCCTACAATTGTGGATCTTAGTTTTTGATAGGAGGAATTGGTGCTAAAATTGTCTATATGTAGAATTTTTCTCCTCATTGTAAGGGTTGGTTGATTGAACTCAGGATTGGCTACCTAAGAGAGATTTAGGATAGTTTTTACAGTTTTAAGATTTTTATAGCTTTCATGCAAAGATACCTAGAAACACTTTTATAGTTTTAATGCAATTGGTTTTGTTTTAGAAGTTTGTTAGTTTAATGATAATGTTAATGAACAATAGTTATTCATATTCCAGTGAGTTTTGTTGTGCATAAATCTCTCTTATATGATGAAAATCGATAGAAGATTTTGAATCTAAAACTATTTTGTTAAATTATCTGTGAATGAGATCTCTTTATATTTGTTGATCCATGAATTTTAGTAATTAGTTGGTGATGTGTTTTTATTTGAAAATAGAGTTTTTTTTTTTTAAAGGGTGATGATGAATAGTTGTATGTTTTGAATTTTCACTGTGAATGAATGCAATGGTATAGATCATTCTATAAATTGTGTCATTTTATGGTTTTAGTTAGTTAAAGAAATGGTCATTATGAAGTTTATATGTTTGGATTAAAAGAAATTTGTGTTCACACTTTGTTGTCCTAAGCCCTGTTCTATTTTTTGTTATTTATTTACACCCCCCAAACGTTAGATTAGTTTGTATTATTCAATTTTTACTCTTTACTAGTAGGTCTCTTGAACATTAAAGTTGCATAGGCCATTGAATGACAACAACACAGCTGAGAACAAACTACAGAGACCTTGGAAGATGGGTAGTTTATATTATCCATCTTTTTGAGGACAAATAGAGTAGCAGTATTATGTTTTAATGTTGTTATGTTACTTTGACCATCAACAGAACTGGTGCTAGAAGGAGAGATTAGAGGAACAAATTGGCTTGAATCAGGTCCTTTCCACCATAAAGGTTTGAAAGAGTTCTCAGATCTGCTACAAATCTATAACCGTTAGTTGAGCTCCAGAGCCTTGTTAGGCCTAGAGCTCATAGGGTTTTGATCCCACAATCGTTAACACCACCACGTACTCTTCCTGGGTTTCCACCAATACCATAGATGGCACAACCAAATCTACCATCACCCATGGCGTTCTTTTCCAATAATCCATCACCACTAGGAGTCATTCCTAGTGGCATACATGAAATGCCTAAGAATCCAGAGAAATTATGCCCTAGGTATGCTCATGGAGAGTCATGGAGTGCTAAAGAACACATACATGCATTCAAAGATTCTTGTACTCTAGCTCAAATTTCTCTTGTGATCATATATTATCAATTTGACACTATTAGGAAGGAGCCACATGAACCGTTTCCCCTGTTTAATTCACAATTTTAGAGGATGTACAGGAGGTTACAAGACCCATACTTGGTGGCTAAAAATATTGCTATCCAAGCTTACCTAAAGGCTATAGACCCCTTGATTGGCTTATTTTTGCAAAGAAGATACCTTGCAAATGACATTACTTCTTTGTCCAAGGTATATCACCTAGCTATTAAACTACAATAGTAGATTAGTTCACAATCAGGAGGTCTAGGAGGGGTTTTCCCTCCTCTAGGATGTCCTTAGGTGCCTAATCCTACCCTACTATTTAATACAGTCTCGAGGATGCCTCACTCTACATATGGACCTTTAGCTGAGCTACAGGCTCTATCTCAACAATTATTCTTTAGTGGCCTGACTCCTGACTCTTCGCAACAAACTCAAAATTCCCATAATCATGTTGGAGGGTCTAACCCTGTGACACATACATCAGATACAACCACTGCAGAAAGTGAACATATAGCTCATCTGACAACAAAGTTGGAAAATCTGAAGAAAAAATTGTCTCGAGTGACCAATGACATGACACAACTCAAGTATAAGCCCCCTCAAAATCAGAATTATGAGAATCAGGGAGGGTATTCCAACCAAGGTAATTATTCCAATCAAAATCCTAATCAAAATCAAAGGAATTTTCAAAGTTAGAACTTCCCTAACCAAAACTATCAGAACCAAAATAGGGGGTACAATTAGAGGTCTACTAATAATAGGCAATGGAACACTAGAGCAAACAATGGGGGAGTTCCCCACAACTATCAAGTTGGTGAAGATAAACCACATACTACAAATGTTGCAGATCTAAATTTCATGATTAATTGGTGTAGGTTGCATGACACTACATCACATTCTGAAGTTAATTGCCCAGAGATGGAGAAAATGGTTAAGATTGCACAAGCTGATGCTCCACTGCAGGGTGCTCCCAAAAAAAGTGGTTGATCCATGGATACAACCAAGGCATATGAACTCTATGATGAAGGATCTCCTTTCCCCAGACAAGAGGAAAATGAACTAGAGGAGGATGTATATGACACTCAGGCCTTCCAAGCCAAAGAAGGTCATTTTCTGAGGAATTAGAATAAGGGGTCGTTCACAACATCTGCCCCTCCAAACACTATGGTTCCCCCTAACTAGAATGCTAAAAACAACCCACCTCCACCTAAATTTCAAAATAAAGGTAACTCATCTTTTGTTCCTAAATATCAAATGAAAAATGACATGGAATTCAATTTTATTTTAGAAATGTAGAAACAAAATATCTCAGTGTCATTCTTTGACATCTTGAAGTGGTGTCTCGCCCAACGTGACATCGTGTTGAGAGCTTTGGAAGAGGCAGATCGTTCAAAAGGGAAGAATAAGGTGACTCCAACTACTGACATGAATGTCGTCCTATACAAAGGTAAGAAAGGGACCCCGCCATTCCTTTTAAACTTGAGAATCTTTAGAAAGAATTTACATAACTGCCTCTTGGATTTTGGAGCCTCAAGTAATGTTATTCCTTTCTCCATTTGCAAAGGGTTGGGTTTAAATCTAGTTTAGAATCATAAGAAAGTAATACAGTTAGACAAAACTGAGGCCAATGTGGTAGGGGAACTAAAAAAATACATAAGCAAATTGGATCAGACCCACAAATCCAAACTTATATGGATATCCAAGTAGCTGATATCCCCGAGACATACAACATGCTTTTAAGCTGGGACTTTATGAAAAGCATTGGGGATTATCTATCCTTGGACTTCTTACACATGTGACTTCCATGGAAAAGGGGTAGCAACTCATATTAGGATTGAAAGTGAGCCTCGTCTCAAACATATGATCACTGAGTACGACTGTCCTAAAGAGGTAGCCTACTTTGAAATCGAGATAGGAGTGTATAGGAGAGAGGAAATCATGACCTTTTCAATGTTCAATCTTGATGGCTTACAAACTTTAGAGCATAGGGACCCAACAACCACTATCAACCAGTAGGTTTTAATCAAAAAGTTGTAACAGGATAGGCTGGTTCTATGAGAAGAGGTTGATTTATGGAGTTTTCTACTCCCTAACTGGTGTAGAATCTTATTAGGGTTAGAAATGGCAGATATCTAACAATTAAATGCATATCTATATAATAAATAGAGAAACTAAAAACACACACAGAATAAATCATAACACAAAGAATTTAACGCGGTTTACCCAATCTGGGCTACATCCACCAAACCGCAGCCATCCAATACTTTTATTATCCAGTGTAAAACATATTACAATCTTGTGAATAATCATGTTTTTCATCATACTGAAATACCCATCTGAACCGCTTTTATCAAGCTTAGAAGCTTCCAGATTTTTGGGTTCTACAAAATTGGATTTTTCCTTTTTCATTGATTTTTCCCTTTTTCGGTGATCACACGAAAAAGGAGGAAAATTTTTCTCAAGGATAGGGGCTAGGGTGTACAGTATACCATGGGCTATATAGTATAGCATGATCAGTCACCACATACCAACAATCTCCCACTTGGAGACTGATCAGGCTCCATACCAACACAATCTCCCACTTGGAGACTGATCCTGGACAACACTGCTACAATTACAGCTCCCACTGGAAATAAGTACCTTGGACCCTGTTGCTCTGTTATACTTGAATTCAACCTTGAAGACCAACCGAAGCTAAAGAGGAGCTCAGCTTCTCCCTTGTCACCACCTTCATAAACATATTTGTTGGATTGACATCTGTATGTATCTTGTCTAGCTTGACCTGTCCATCCTCCAACACTGACCGAATGAAATGATATCTCAACTGTATGTGTTTTGTTTTTGAATGCAAAGCAAAATTCTTTGCAAGATGTATAGCACTCTGACTGTCTATAAACAAGTAATGTCCAACCTATTGTTTTCCCAACTCCTCCATGAAAAGTTGTAGCCATATCATCTCCTTTGTCGCCTCTGTTGCACCAACATACTCTGCCTCTTTGGTGGATAAAGCAACCACCTTCTGCAAGCGAGAAATCCAACTCACTGCTGTCCCACCAACTGTAAATACATAACTTGTGGTACTCTGCCTGGTATCTATATCCCCTGCTAAATTTGAGTCAACATAGCCTTTTAAATCAGTATTAGAGCCCCCAAAACATAAACAATTATTGGATGTACCTCTCAAATACTTGAAAATCCATTTTACCGCATTCTAATGCTCAACTCGGGATGACTCAAATACCTGCTAACAACTCCTACAGCATGTGCAATATCGGTCTCGTGCATACCATGGCATACATCAAACTACCTACAGCTGAAGCATATGGTACCTTGGACATTTTTTCTTCATCCTCTTGTGTCTTTGGACACATCCTTAGTCAATTTGACATGACTAGGCAAAGGTGTGCTGACAACTTTTGCATTCTCCATATGAAATCTCTGCAACACCTTTTCAACATAATTAGCCTGAAATAAAAACAATTTTCTATTTTTCCTATCTCTACAAATTTTCATACCAAGGATTTGTTTTGCTGCCCCCAAATCCTTCATAGCAAAAGATTTTGCTAACTGTTGTTTTAGCTCACTTATGTGATCTATGTTAGACCCAACTACAAGCATGTCATCAACATATAAACACAAAATAATGTAGCTATTATTATCCAACCTCTTAAAATAAACACAATGGTCATAATTACACCTGTTGTAACCTTACTCAGCCATAAAACTATCAAATTTCAAGTACCATTGTCGAGGTGCTTGCTTCAAGCCATATAAACTTTTATTCAATCTGCACACTATTTTCTCCTTACCTTTGACCTCAAATCCTTGTGGCTGTTCCATATATATTTTCTCTTCCAAATCACCATGGAGAAAGGTTGTTTTAACATCAAGCTATTCTAAGTGCAAATCTTCAACATCTACAATACTTAAAACAATACGAATAGAAGTCATTTTAACAACAGGAGAAAAAATCTCATCAAAATCAATACCCTTTTTCTATGCAAATCTCTTTACAACTAATCTGGCTTTAAATTTTTTCTTACCTCCATTCTCCTCTTTCAGCCTATAAACCCATTTGTTTGGTAAAGCCTTTTTACCTGCAGGCAACTTGCATAGTTCCCAAGTCTGATTTTTCAGCAAGGAGTCCATTTCTTCTTCCATTCCATGCTCCCACTGAACCTTGGTATCCACCTGCATAGCTTCATCATAATATTCTGGTTCACCAGTATCAGTTAACAAAATAGTATACAAAGAGGGAGAGAATCTTTCTGGAGGTCCACTTAACCTTGAAGATTGTCTAACAGGAGTTTGTGGTATTTGTTGCTATTGTTGTTACCCAACATGAGGAACCACTGAAACATCATTGTTTGGAATATCATCCAACACTGCATAATCATTTTTTTTTTTCTCATGCTGCAGCAATAGATCTTTGTACAACACTTTCTCATTGAATATGACATCCCTGCTTCTCACAATTTTCTGATTTTTAAAATCCCAAAGCCTATAACCAAATTCATCAATGCCATCTCCAACAAATACACATTTCTTTGATTTTGCATCAAGCTTGGTTCTATTTTCATAATCTAATGTGCAAATGCTTCACAATCGAAGGTTTTGAAAAAAGAATAACTCACCTTCTTACCTTTCCATGCTTCCTCTGGAATACCACAACCCAAAGGATTAGAGGGACCTTTATTAATTCAATAAACAACAGTGTTTATAGTCTCTACCCATAATTTTAAAAGCAATCCAACATGCAATCTCATAGTCGGTGCACACTCCATTATTGTTCTATTCATGCGCTCAACCACTCCATTTTCCTGTGGAGTCCTTGGAACCATTTTCTGCCTACGAATACCATTAGAGGAACAATAATATTCAAACTCTTTTCTGCAATACTCACCACCATTATCAGATCTAAGACATTTTATCTTTTTACCCGTCTCATTCTCAACCAAGCTTCTCCATTTTTTAAAAGTTTCAAATACATCAGATTCTGCCTAAGGAAATAAATCCATACCTTCCTAGTTGCATCATCAATGAATGTAACATAATATAGAGAGCCACCGAGAGAAGATACTGAGTGGTCCCCATACATCCGTATGCACAAGCTCCAATTTCTCATCTTTCTTTTGCTTCCCATCCTTGAGAAAACTTACTCTCTTTTGTTTTCCATAAACACAACTTTCACAGAAATCCATATTAACACATTTTTGACCTGGTAAAACATTATTTGAATGAAGTACTTTCATACCTTTTGCACTCATATGCCCAAGTCTATTATGCCACAGTGCTGATTCAGAGTCCACAATAACTGTATGATCTTCTACCTATTGAACTGCAACAACTGTTCCTGAATATTGACCTTTTTCGTAACAATTAAAGTAGAAAGGAACAGTATGACCTGTACAAAGATATAAGGTGCCTACTTTCACACCTTTTTCTACCACTAAGGCACCCTTTGTGACCCTCCAATTTTTATCACTAAAAGTAACAACACAACCTTCATCATCTAGTTGCCTTGTTGAAATTAAATTTCTGCTTAACTTTGGAACATGCCTTACCTCACGTAGTAGCCAATGATTCCCATTCTCCAACTTAATCTTGATTCTTCCCTTTCCAACAATCTGACAGGGTTTGTTATCTCCTAAATAAACTAGCCCAAAATCCCCTTGGACATAATCAAGAAAATAACTTCTATGGGGGGTAGCATGAAATGAAGCCCTTGAATCTAACACCCAAGAATCATCAGCATTATCAAGGGAAAGAATCAAAGCATCCTCATCAGATTTATTACTTACCACATTTTCCTCTTTAATTCCTTCCTTTTTGTCTCCTTTATTTTTCCGAGACCAGCAATCTTTCTTCAAATGACCCGACTTACCACAGTACCAGCAATCCCTCTTGTCTCTAGATTGGGACTTTCTATCCTTTGATTTTTCTCATGACTTCCCATGATTTCCAGAATTGTTTCCTCTCTCCTTTGTTCGCCCTAATTTCGCGTTCAAAACACACGATGTGGATGTCCCACGAGCTTTTCCTACGAATTTCCTCGCTCAAAATAACACCAACAACATCATCAAACTTCAATGTATTTGAACTAGAAACATAATTGCTAATAGCCATTACCAAGCTATTCCAACTTTCGGGCAAAGAACAGAATCAAAAGAGCCCTAACTTCTTCATCAAAGTTTACTTTTAGAAGTTAATTATTGTGTGTATTAAACTCATTTAAATGATCAGTAACTGACCCACCTTCTACCATTTTCATATTAAATAAACACTTCATAAGAAATACCTTATTCGAAGCGAAAGGCTTTTCATATAATTCGCCAGGTTTCCATCAACTCTTGAGTTGTCTTTGCTATTGTAATATTGAACACCGATTGTGCTGAGCAGACGATGAATCTGCCAAGAGCCTTTCTATCCAAGATCTCCCAGTCCTAATTTGACATTGCTGTAGGTTTCTTGGTTTTCCCTTCCAATGGCCACCATAAATCCTTCTGATAGAGATGGTCCTCCATCTGCATCTTCCATAACTGATAGTTCTGCCCATTAAACTTCTCAACCTTCTTACCCTCATCTGCCATTGCTCCCACTCAACTGTGAGATCTTTCCTATAGACGATAATCGAAACACAACCTGCTCTGATACCACTTGTTAGGGTTAGAAATGGCATATATCTAACAATTAAATGCAGATCTATATAATAAACAGAGAAACTAAAAACACACACAAAATAAATCATAACACAGAGAATTTAACGTGGTTCACCCAATCCGGGCTACATCCACCAAACCGCAGCCATCCAATACTTTTATTATCCAATGTAAAACCTATTACAATCTTGCGCATAATCGCGTTTTTCATCATACTGAAATACCCATCTGAACCCCTTTTATCAAGCTTAGAAGCTTCCAGATTTTTGGGTTCTACAAAATTGGATTTTTCCCTTTTTTGGTGATCACGCGAAAAAGTAGGAGGAAATTTTTTCTCATGGATAGGGGCCGGGGTGTATAGTATACCATGGGCTATACAGTATAGCATGATCAGTCACCACATACCAACAAATCCACTACCAGAGTCATTCTAAATTGACATTTCAACCTTGTATAGACATTTTGAACCATTTCTGTCAGTCAACAAAAACTTGTGAACACCACCCCAAAACACCTCTGAATCAGTTTTCATTTGAGGCTAGAGATGCCACTATTTTGACACAGACCAATAGTACACAAGAAGAAGTCCTTTCCCCAATTGGAGAGAATCAGGTTTCATGTTCTGATTTGGGAAATGAGGTTGAAGAATCTCAAAAATTGTCTGACACACCCACCCCTTCCAACCTTCTAATCCCCAAGGGGTTGCTGAAACTAATAACCAACTATAAAACCGTTTATCAAGATCAGATCCAGGAAGAAGTGTCTGCACAGGTTCTAAATCTGAGTGAAATTTTTGACGATCGTTATTCACACCAATCCCCAAGTATAAAAGCCTTGAATCAGTCTGAGCCACCCCCTATTTCTTGTGAACAATCACCTCTGGCTCACCCTAAGAAATAAATTCCAGTCTAGGATCAATTAAGGGTCCTCAAATTTGATGGTTCCAAGTCTAAAATAGGGAGTGGAGCTGGAGTTGAACTAACAAACTTGAAAGGGAAAACATACTATGCTTCTTACAAGTTACAGTTTAGTTGTACCAATAATGTGGTGAAGTACGAAGCGTTGGCTAGAGGACTAATGTTTGTACATCAAAAGAAGGTTATAGCTCTCACAGTCATGGGACATTCTAAGGTCATTGTCAAGCAGGTTCACAGTCAATACACATGACATAACAAGAGATTGGATGCATCAGGAATAGGATATGGAATCTAATAAAATATTTTGATTCTTTCGGGATCAAATTGATTCCTAGAGAAGATAACCAGATTGCAGATGCACTTGTTGTTGCTGCTAGTACCTTAGAACCCATGCAAGATTCTAAGTTGAAAATATTCTCAGAGGAGTTAGTCTCGATCCCAACCATTCCAAACAACATCCAAAATTTCCAAGTCTTTGATGATGACCAGCATATACTTGCCTTCTTGGAGAGTTTAGACATCTTTAAAGGATAGATTATCGATGAATCAGATAGAGATCAGGGAGATTGGGATCTTGAAAAATTGTGACACAGAGGGAATAATTAACCTAAAGACCAACAACATTCCCAAGGGAATGGTAGCACTAGAAAGAATCTTCAATTCTGATCCTCAAGCTTGTGAAAGGTTACCTATAGATAGTGATGGAGAGAAGTATGAGTTAGTTAACTTGGTAGATTCAGGCCCTGAGAGAAATGTATTTATTGGAAAAACCTGCCCAAAACACATTCGAGATAAAATCCTGACAGTGTTGAAAGTAGATATAGTAGCTATCGCTTAGGGGTACGAAGACTTGAAAACCTTTGATACTTCGCTAATAACACATACTACCCCCTTGAAACTTGAAGCAAATCCTTTCCATCAAAAACAACACCTAGTGAATGCCCTAATTGAGCCCTTAATTTTGAAGGAAGTGCAGAAGTTGCTATTAGCGAGAATAATTTTTACAGTAAGGCATTCAACTTGGGTCGCTAATATGGTCCCTATTCATAAAAAGAGTGGATAAATCAAGTTATGCATTGACTTAGAAACCTTAACAAAGCTTTAGAGAAGGACAATTACCCTCTTCCTTCCCTTGATGAGGTGTTGCAAATAGTGAATGGCTCACAAATGATGTCATTCCTAGATGGATATTCAGGATACAATTAGGTGATGGTTAACTACAAAGATAGAATGAAGACCTTCACTACCAAGTGGGGGACATTTTCTTACTAGAGGATGACATTTGGTCCTATCAACACTAGATCCACCTTTCAGGGCATGATGGATGTGGCATTTAAGGATTTGGTAGGTAAGTGTATTATCATATATATGGATGATTTGATTGTATTTTCCAAGAATAGAGAAGACCACGCTACAGATTTGTCAAAGGTCCTTGGGAAGTGCATAAACTATGGCGTCTCCCTTAATCTGAAGAAGTGTGTGTTTGGAGTTTTGGAAGGGAAATTACTAGGCCACATAATATCAGAGAGGGTAATTTCAATTGACCCAGACAAAGTGGAATCCATTCTAAAACTGACCATGCCTAGTAACAAAAAGGAGATGAGGTTCTTTTTGTGCAGAATTTCATAACTAGTTTCATGGAAATCATCAAGCCCCTCAATGAAATGATGAAGGATGATAAGATTGAGTGGAGCAACAAGGCTAAGTATGCCTTCTCATAGATCAAACAATCAATTTCAGAGGCACCAGTTCTAACTAGTCCAGATTACCTAAAGCATTTTTACATTTACTCTTTCACATCTAATCATTTGTGTGTTGTTGTTTTGACACAGTGAAAAGGCGAAGGGGATGAAAGGTCAATTTATTTAATGAGTTATTCATTCAAGAATGTTGAGGTTAGATATCCACCTCTGGAAAAAACAAGCTTTTGCATTGGTACGAGTAGTTAAAAAGTTCTGACACTATATCCTCCGCAGTCAAATCACTACCATAGTTCCTGACCCTGCTGTAAAGTCCCTTCTTATGCAGAGTGAACTGGGGGAAAGATGAGGAAAGTGAATGGAAATTTTGTAATAATTTTACCTTGAAATCCATCTGATGAATCTATTCTAAGGAAAAGGCTTATCCAAGGCTATGGTAGACATTGCTACTAAGATTACATGCCAACAATATACAATACAGCCATTTACAGGTGTTCCTTGGTATGCAAATTTAATCTTTTTGTTGCTAAATAACAAATACCCAGATGGAATGAATGCCACTCAGAGGACAGCACTGAGGCTAAAGAGTTACCATTACATACTTAAAAGGGGATATTTGTACCAAAGTAACTTTGAGGGCATCTATCTATGCTACCTTGATCAACAGCAAGCAAAACAAGCCATAGAAAAGTTTCATGGCAGACATGTTACTAGACATGGTTCTGCTGATTCCATGGCAGAACAAATTTTGAGATTGGGCTACTATTGGCCCCATGTGTTCCATGATTCTCACCAGCATGTGAGGACATTTCATACATGTCAGACTTTCACATCTAGGGAATGCAATCTGACAATGCCCCTACAATTAGTATATGAGGTAAGACCATTTTCCCAATGGGCATTAGATTTTGTTAGGGTAATTAATCTGAATTCGTCTGCAGGTCACAAATTTATTTTGATGGAGACCAATTACTATACACGCTAGACTAAATCTTAGCCTTGTAATAATAGCACCACTAAGGTTTTCATGAAATTCCTTAATGAATGTATTGTTACCAAGTTTGGAGTACTGTTTTCCCTAGTATGTGATAATGGCCCTGCTTTTTCTTCTGCAAAATTTATTCAATGGGAATATGAGCATAAAATTGTGTTAAAATATTCTTCTAATTAATACCCATAGGGGAATGGAGTAGTAGAGTCTACTAATAAAAATCTGTTGGAAGTAATTAAGAATCTGTTAGAAAGTAATCCTAGGGATTGGCACACTCAGCTGAGATTTGCCTTATGGGCAGATAGAACTCAAATCAAGACCACCTTAGGAAACTCGCCATTTAAGTTAGTCTACGACCAAGACCTAGTCTTTCCTATCCATCTACAGGTACCTGTCCTTAGGTTTATGCAAGAGTTTTACTCAACTGATGATAGGATAGAGGTATGACTGACTAGTTTACTCAGTTTGGAAGAACAGAGGGATGCTACTCTCCAGCAGTTTTCCAGACATCTGGCTGTCATCAAATGTTGGTTTGAAAAAAGAGAAAAAATAAAAGCTTTCAAAATATCATACCTTGTGCTACTGTGGGATAAAGCCAAGGAAAGGAAAGGGGACCACCAAAATTTTTACCGACTTTGGTTGGGTCCATATCAGATTGTTGAAATCTTGGGTGAGAATACCTTTTGGTTGAGTACTTTAATGGGAGAATCTGTTCCATTACCTGTCAATGGGTAGTTTCTCAAACATTATTTTGGCCCATGAGGGTCTGATGCTCTGTTTGGTTGTATATATGTAATTAGTTGTTTTTGGGTTTGTTTGTTTTGTTGTTGTTTGTGTTTCCATTCTTTTGTTTCTAGGTGACCTTCATTTTGCTCCATTTCAGAATGAGGGGTGGTTATTCAAAATATACTTAAGGTACTAGGAGAGAAATTGGTTTAGGCATTTTCAGGTATGTGGAAATTTTCATTTCAAGACTTGTGTCTTGTGTTCTTTTTAATAACAACCTAAAAAGTTAAGAACAAACAGGTATATTGTAGGTAATCTCATAAACCATGGTTGAATTTGTCATGAAATAGATAGAAACATCTGTTTACATAAAGGCCTATTTGTCTCAAGGTAATTTTATTCTAGATTTAGGTGAAAAATCCGAGTCCTGACACTATCATGAGGTCCATTGTAGTTCTCAACCCAAATTTTAGGATGTTATATCTGAGTATTGAGAAAAAGATAAAAATAAGTTATTCAAGTAAGCCTATATAAAATAAAAGAAAAGAGAACCATTAAATGATGAAAAAACTCAATATGAGAAGGGTAATTCATGTATCTCTACCAGGGCTATGGACATCTGGATAGCAATAGAGAAATGATTTCAAAGAACTAGAGGTATCTCTGTCAAGGCTATAGATGTCTGGCTAGCAATGGAGCAATACCCAGGATATCATTTCACAACAGTCAGAAGGATTCAACTCATGTAGTCTAAATCTTAAATATGGTTATTCAGGGGTAGGAAGAACCTTTACGAAAAGAGATGCACCATACATGCACACACTCAAATTCGAAGTGGTTATTGTTGATTTATGTTTGAGATTCCAGCTCAACCTTGTTTTCCATGACTGATCATACTCAAGTTAAAATGTTCATGAACGAAAGGTTCTAGACGACTAAATTCTTCAATATCTTGAAAATGGGTAAACCATTTTCCCGAGTCAAGTCGCCAATTTTTATGCCTTGCATAACCACCCCATTTTTTCTTGGTCAAAATGGGTCCCCCTTGTGTTTGTTTGTCCTTGGTGCTCTTGTTTGGGTCTTAGGAGTTGTTCTTTTCCCTCCTAAGTTCTTGTTTCTTTTGTTTTTCGGGCTCAGGTTGTGGGTGGGAGCATGCACTTGTTCCTTTTCACAAGGTTTAGGGCCTTATTCCTGTCCCAGTCCCAGCCCCGTCTCTTGCCTTGTTCTTTTTCTGTGTTCTTTTGGGTTCGGATCACGTATGGGTACTTACACTTGTTGCTTTGTGAACTATTAGTTTCAGTCCATGTCCTAGTCCTGTTTTCCCTTTCTTCCTTATGCGTTTTGTTCTTGTCAAAGTCGGGTTTTAGGCTAGAACTGAAACCAAGAACTTTTCAAAGTTCTTGTTCCTATTTCTAACCTAATCTCGATGTCTGACTTCTTTTCATGTCTTTGTTTGCTCTAGGATCGGACTTTAGATTGTAACTTTAACTTTGCACATTTTGAAATTTATAGTTCCTTCTCATATCCCGATCTCGGTTCCTGTTTCCTTTTGTCTTTTGAGATTGGACTTCAAACCATGACCTGCACTTTGAACTTTTCAAAGTTCTAAGTTCATCTCGCAACCCAATTCTAAGCCCCCTATTGTTTTTTGTTTGTTTGTTGGGCTCATGTTGTGGGCTTTCATTTGAACTTTGCACCTAGTGAGGGTTCGGTCTTGGTTCGTGCCCCGACCTCAACTTCCACTTACCTTATTTCCCGCGCCTAGTATTTATGAATTCGCTTGAATCCCGAGACCTGACCAACCCGCCATTAATTCCATAACCACTTTCATGCATGAATAGGTTTTTAAACCTCACTACTACTCAATTTCTATCCATTCTACTTTGAAGAGTTTGGCGAAGAGAAACAATAGAAATGGAGAGCTAGGGTTTCAGGAGTTCACTATGATTTGTAAACGTGCTACCAGAATTCTTGGGTGCATTTGAAGGTAGGTGTTCTTGCTTCTATTTTTTTTTGTTTTCTTGTTTTCACTTCTGTTCTAGGTGCTTTTTGTCTCATGTCATTTTTTATTTTCTTTTTGTTTTCCTTTTCTTCACTCAGCTTCATTTTTCCATTCTACATTTTCTTTCGCATCGTTTGGTGTGTTTTCCTTCGCATTTGAACCCATGTTGGGTTCGTTGTGCACTTTTTTGTTTTTTGGTGTCATAATCTTGTCTTTTGGTTGTAGGATTTTCCATCTTGTTGTGCCCTAGTTTCCTATGGTTTTTCTCTACTTTCAGGTTAGACTATTTTAAATTGTCAATTTTAAATTTCCAGAAATTTTAATCCAAAGTTCTTGATCCTACACATGGCCCGGTCACGAAAGCACATTTTTCAATACTGTTATAAATGTTGCCACCTTCATTGTCCATTGCCCTTTTGATTCCCACTCCCCACATGTATATCAGGGTCGAGACTCAAACCAACACTTAGGTTTGTCTACTCCTTGGTATCAGTTCCTTCACTTGTCCAATCCTCACATTACTATTGGGATCTTGGGTTGGACCGATACCATAAGTTTGGTTTAAATTTGTTGAATAAGTGTTCTTCCAAGTTTTGCTTCTGACCCCCACATTACCATCGGAGTTGGAAGTTGTTTTGACACCAAACCTTCAACCCATCAATTGGTACATAGACCCAAACCTGATCCTAATTCCTGAACACTGTAGGGTCGGACTTTGAAATTGAACTGAACTACTTCAAACATAGGCATGGTACCTGATTGAGACCCAAACCCGATCCTAATTCCTAAACACTGTAGGGTTAGACTTTGAAATAGTGTTGAACTTCTTTCATAAACTTGGGTCCGGTGCCTGGTCATAACTTGATCCCAACTCCTGACAGAAATCAGTTTATGCATGAAATAGGCTAAGTTCTTGGTTACGATTTGAGCCTGAAGCCTGAAAATGATCAAATTAAATTTTTGAACTGAATTTTTAAGTTGATGTTGATTAATTGTGAAATCTTGTGTTATGATATTATTTATATGTTTCCTTTTGTATCTAATGATAGTCAGTAGTGCAGGATATTTAACTAATGTCTGACTTTGAAGAAGAGATACCTAGTAAGGGATTGCCTACTAAGGGAACATCCAAGGGAACACCAAAGAAGGCCAAACCCAAGAGATTAAAAACAAAACAAGTGTCACACACAATGAAGTATAAGTATCAAGGGAACCCAATTCCATCAAAATTTGAGTCTGAAGTCATGAACATAATGGACACATTGGTGGGACATATGGTTTAGAGCAGTTCATCAAGGATACAATTTCAGAGGATGTTTCCCAGAGAGAAAAAAGAATTGCAGAGTCAGGACTAGCTCATGTAGCTAGCTTTCCTATTGCAGTACAGTGTCCCGAGTTCATCCTAACGACTGCACAGGCATATAACCCTACTCAAAGACAATGTATTGATGCTCAGGGAAATGTTATTATTGATTTAACTCCAGCCATGATTAGACATGTATTTGGCCTCCCTCATTACCTTGATTTGAAGATGATGACTAAGGCTTAGGCACTTGAACTATGGAACAAAGATGTGGAAGGAAACAAATAACGCATCAATAAACAGTGGCTAAAAAAGGAGAAGTCAGTAAAGAAGTTGCCACCCAATCCTAAGAGGCTAGATTTCTCTCAAGACATAAGAGATATTATCACACTGCTGGCCAGAGCATTTGGAAAATCAAACTCTCGTATTTTTGAACAATAGATGTTTCCTTTTATCCAATTGATTCTAGATGGAAAGAAACACTGGGATTGGGGGAAAATCATTTTAGATAACATTCATGCCCAGCTTCTCTAGGTGACATAGACCAAGACATTTTACATGTCTTTTTATGTTATATATTGTGCAACAAGGATTGGAAGGTTTGCTAGACTGAATATTGTAGGGTCAATGGACGAAGGCCCAAATCAAAAGAAGGTTTGGGAACACTATGACCAATTGGAGCTTAAGGAATCAGAGAAGCATTTCAAAAGAGTAAATGTTGCTTTTTTGTATGTCATTATAAATCAGTTCACATGGGACATAGGTTTTAGATTATCTTGGGAAGCCATGGAGTTCATTCAGGAATGGGGGTATTGATTCATCAATACCATAGGTATACTTATTTTAGATTATTTGGTTTTGATGGTCATCCTTTTAAATTTCCAAGATGTTGTGGCAATAGGTGGGTTTTAATGGAGTTTGCTAGGCAAGCTGCAGAGGTAAATGTTGTTTTCTCTTCACAACATAGGACTGTTGCACATTATTTTCCCTTGGAATTGGGATTTTATTCTTGTTCTTCATCAGTTATGGCTAAATTAGCAATTGAAGAATTCCAGTCTCTAAATTTCCAGCAGCATACTTCTAAGAAGAATTTTGATCCAAAGAAGAAAATGCATGCACTTTACTCTTCTCACTTATCATGTTCCTCTTCTTGGGGATTTTTGGGCTAACCTTCAGGATCAGTTTGAAGTGAGGAAAAGGGGTTATGTGAGGTTAAAAATTCCACAGATAAGGGATATTGACATTAAAACTGATATTCCTGAAGGCACTACAGATCATGGGATCACTCTTGATCCCCGATATGATATAGACCAAGTGGCTACAAAAGGATTGCAACCCATCAATTGGGAAAAAAAGGAAAAGACTAAAATTAGAAAAGTGTCATGGGTAGTGATAAATAGGAGCTTGAAATGGATTGAAATTTGTTTGAAACAACCAAGAGTTGTGGTATCAAAGAAAAGAGGTTCTAGCAATGAACCCACTTCCTCTACAAAGACCAAACAATATAAAAGACTGAATAAAGGTGTTACAATGGCAGAAGCGGCCACCAAAGAGCCTCCACAAACAAAAGAAGAGATTTATTTATAGAAGATTGATGATGCTTTGTGTAAGTAAAAGGTTACTTATGAGATAGTTGTTGTGGGTATTACTTCAGGTTTTATTGTTGTACCTTTGGTCGTTGTTCACCCTGGTGAGGAGAGTTCTATAGAGAGACAGGTTGTTGTTTCTCCACAAGTTGAGGGAAGTGCTCCTACCATGCCATCAACTTCAAAAACTACAACTATTGAAAAAGAAGAACATTTTGTAGCTAATATAATAGAGATTTCTTCATATTATGAAAGAACTCCATCTCAAGAAGGAGAAGGACCTAAATGGGAGGAATATTTGAAGAAGGTTGAGGAGGAACCGGGAGAGGAGGAAGGAAATTTGAAGTTGGTAATCTACATAGTGTAGAAATGGAATTGAATGATGTATTGATGGGAAAAGAACAACAAGAATTGATGGGAGGTGCTCAAAAGCTAGCTGATGAATGAGTTGCCCAAGAAGAAGAAGATGAAAAAAAAAAAAGTTAAAGAGTTAGCATGAGAATTAATGGAAGAAGTTGAAGCACTAGAGAAGGCAGAGGATGAGGATCTTGAACTAGAAATGAGAGCTACACAAGAAAAGGCTGCAAAGGAGGAGCTCTAAGCTAAAGAATTAGAGCATCAAAGGCTGAAAGATGAAGAGGAGGCTGCTAAACGGGAGGAAGAAATGAGGAAGATATAAGAAACCAGAGCTGAGAACAAGAGAATTGAACAAGAGAGGTTACAAAAAGAACAAGAATATCTACAGAAGGCTTCTCAAAGAATTGTTGAAACAATTTCTTCTACACCTCCATCCTCAACACCTCCTAATCTTCAACAAGTATCCACTCATCAGGCTACACGCACTTGGCTAAAATTGAATCTAGAGAAGAGGTAGCAAGTACAAGCCCAACCATTAACGTGGGATGATATGGGGGTAGAAATTGATAAAGGAAAAGAAGAAGGCTCATGCAGTAAATTTAACCAAGTTCACTGATGAAGGAGATCTGGTAGCTGAAATTGCTAGCCCAATTGTTGATAAAGGTGATAGAGAATTGCAGCCAAAAGATTATCAGATAAGTACTGTTAATCTAGGGAAACATACTAGAAATAAACAGATAAATTTAATTGATATTGTTGCCACTACTACCAAGTCCAAGTTGATTAAAGATAAGCAGGATAAAGATGAGATTAAGGCTCAAGTTGGTAAAATGAAAGATTTCTTGAAGGAGTTAATTTCATCTACTCCTAAGCAGCCTGTGCCATCAGAGGTCCCCATTTTAATGAGCAGAAAAGAGGTAGATGGTTTGATTGAAATGAAAAAGAAAGCCACCTAGTTTGATAATTGGCTTAATACCTTTAGAGTTGATATGAATAAATTTTTAGATGAAGGTTTTAAGTATTATTACAGGGGGCTTAAATTAGTCAAAACCATAGAAGGTTCTATGAAGAAATGGTGGGAAGAAGAGGAGAAACTCAGAGAATATTTGGGAAAGATTAAGGCAATTGACAAAAAAATTGATAAGAATTGTTCCAATCTCAGATTTTGGGTAAGGAAGATTTTGGATATGTTGCAAAGGCTATTCATATATCTACTTTTAAGGCACAAACTCTTATTGAACATAGGATAATCATGCTTAAGAATTTTCATGAGATATTTGAGCACACAGGTATATTTGAAGAAATTGTTTCAAGATTTGTTGATAAAGCCTTACCTCCAAATCAGAGACTTGAATCATTGGGAGACATCAAAGATGCATGGGAGGAATAGTTGGATAGAATGTTAACAAAAGGAGATACTGTTGAGTCACCACTCATGGACATATTGTTGGAGCTTAGATGTGACCTATGGTGGGCAGCCAAGGATGTCGGTCAAATGAAAGTAACCATTGATACAGTGGAAAACAAATTTGAAGAATTGAAATTAAAAGTTGACTAGGTCAATGGACTAGATGATGATAGAATGAAACAAATTTTTTCCAATTATGATGAATACCGTGGGACCTAGCATGAAGGTGACAAGTAAAGTTGATTGTTTTAATTATCTTTTGAACATCACCTTTTTAGACGAATTTTGAGTAAAGGGATGATGAAGGAGCAGAGCTGGCAAGTCAAGAGTAATTTGTGGTAGTTTACAGGGATCTGAGTGAAGACTTGAAGTTCATATTTTGGTTGAAGTAGTAGTTAACACACTTGTTCAGCTTCAGTAATTATAGTAGAGATAAATACTAGAGTTATCTGAGTGTCCCTACAATTGTGGATCTGAAACCTTAGATTGTGGATCTTAGTTTTTGATAGGAGGAATTGGTGCTAAAATTTTCTATATGTAGAATTTCTCTCCTCATTGTAAAGGTCGGTTGATTGAAGTCAGGATTGGCTACCTAAGAGAGATTTAGGATAGTGTTTACAGTTTTAATATTTTTATAGCTTTCATGCAAAGATACTTAGAAACACTTTAATAGTTTTAATGCAGTTGGTTTTGTTTCAGAAGTTTGTTAGTTTAATGATAATGTTAATGAACAATAGTTATTCATATTCCAATGAGTTTTGTTGTGCATAAATGTCTCTTATTTGATGAAAATTGATAGAAGATTCTGAATCTAAAACTATTTCATTAAATCATCTGTGAATGAGATCTCTTTATATTTGTTGATCTATGAATTTTAGTAATGAGTTGGTGATGTGTTCTTATTTGAAAATAAAGTTTAAAAAAAAGGTGATGATGAATGGTTGTACGTTTTGAATTTTCACTGTGAATGAATGCAATGGTATAGATCATTCTATAGATTGTGTCATTTTATGGTTTTATTTAGTTAAAGAAATGGTCATTATGAAGTTTATTTGTATAGATTAAAATAAATTTGTGTTCATGATTTGTTGTCCTAAGCCCTGTTCTATCTTTTGTTGTTTATTTACACCCCCAAACATTAGATTAGTTCGTATTATTCAGTTTGTACTCTTTACCAGCAAGCCCCTTAAACATTATAGTTGCATAGGCCATTGAATGACAATAGCATAGTTGAGAACCAACTACAAAGACCTTGGAAGATGGGTAGTTTATATTATCTATCTTTTTTAGGAGAAATAGAGTAGCAATATTCTATTTTAACATTGTTCTGTTACATTGACCATCAACAGGTTGTCCACTTGTTAGGATTTATTAAAGGTTGTTCAAAGAGAATAAATGTGACAATGATAGTAATTATTTACGTTATTCATCTCACTACCATAACCACTATTTTCTATTGATCTCTTATGGTTGTCAACTACTTGGTTATGAAATACTGCTCCTACTTCTCGACTGACTATTTTAAACTATAATTTTATTTGCTTTGTTCTTTTGTGTTTGTGTACATTCTTTTCACTCCTCATACATTATGTTTTCCTTGAGCTATCTTTGTGATATGAGGGGACTTCTATATCTATTCTCAACACTGTTTTCTTTATTTCTATGTATTATAGTAAGCATGAAAAAATATGCCCATAAGACTTGACCTCTAGCACTTGGAAATCATTGTAGGTCACTATCCTAGTTGACCATGATTTTCCTTAGCCATTGCTACCATATGGGGATTTTAGTTAGGGTTTAGACAAATGGTTTATGGCCTTTCAAATGGTCTTGCAAAGATCTGTGAATAGCCCACTTCAATCAACTTAACAAGTTTGAAGGAATTTTAATGGAGGCAAAAAAAACTATCAATAATTCATGGATTACCTCATTGAAAACCCTATCTAGATTTTGATATTGTTGCCTTAATGGTGACTTGACTATATTCTTCCCCCTATGCTATTGAAATTTTCCTTTATTTTTTTCATATGCCACATAACATTGATTCCTTTTTAAAACCTTTCATCATTGCTCTTTAAGACATGATTGTCCTCTACCATAGGGATTATTCTTTGCATGATTGTTGAAGATTTATGACTGCCCTCTATTATTTTTTAAAAGTATTTTTACTCTTTAACTTAACAATCATTGGAGTGCTTATTTCCCTTATGGACTGTTCATATCACCTTCTAGGCTACTGTTTGATCACTATACTCTTTTATTATGCATTTATAACAATAATCATGACTGTCCTTACATGCCATGATTATCCTTTTGTATGTGTTTCCTCTTTGCAAGAGCTAATGGATAGCATAAAGTCTCCAACTTGACCATTTCATTATTTTTTCACTTTTTGTCATGATTCTTTTAGACTTTCAACTACTTGTTACCATAGTTGATCTTGCAAATTTTTCACTCATTACACTATCATCATGAATCCCATGAAACAACCCTTTGAATTTTAGTTCATGAAGTTTATATAGAGAACAACATATGAACCTAGAGACAATCCTGATATAACAAGGAAAACTTATAGGTGATTGTGTTCCTTTTGAGTTCACTATCTAATGACTATGTCCTTCACTTGCTAACTTTGGATTGTCATTACAATCTTGATAGCCCCTTGGAACATTTTCTAGATCTATCCAATGAAACTTAAATCCACAAGCCACTATCCTTTACATTTGACTATATGATTATTCATAGCCTTTTGTATGACTGTATAGTCCTTCATCTTGTAATTTGCATCTTCACTCTCCTAGACAGTGTGAATTAAGTTTCCTCCATCACTGCTCCTTATCTGCTCTATGATTGTGCTTATCAATTTTTTATCCTTATGTCTTCCTTACTTGTGGTGACCTCCTTTTGAATGACCCTATGTTATTCTTTTTGATCCATCATGATTTTGGAATGATTTCCCTTATAAAAATTGTTCCTTGGTTTCTACACATGCCTTTTCAATTCTTTTTCATTGTTAGCGAATGGAATGGCTCAGGAAAAATATACTTAAAATGAATAACTATCGACCTAGATATAGCACTAGTGAAAATCCACTAACAACTCTAAAAAGACCACAATTGCATTTGTGGCTTTTCTCTTAATTTTGTCGAGGTACAACTCCCTCACCAAATTTTTAATGAATTTTTCTAATCCAATGAATACGAGTATGCTTTTAACTAGAAAGCAGGAAAGGTGACTAATGCTAGTTCATAAATATGAAGCCAATGCGGGAAGTGTAAATCAAGGCCATAAATGAAAAAAAAAAATATTGAAAACCTATGACTATCCAATCAAAGAAATAAGATCATACTGCAATAAATAAACACTTTACAACTTATCTTTCAAGGAAGAAACAACTATATCACACATGTAATGCAAAGATTAGCGTACTAAGTATCATTAAATTCATAACATAGATTATAAACCATTACAATCTAAAATGAATGCTAAATCCCTGTCGATAACACCACAGGGTATATATTAAAAAAATCCCACATTTTCTTCCACACTTTCAAATTTATAGTAAAGCCAAAACCACTAAACAGTCACCAAATTCGTTATTAAATTAGTGGCCTTCTTGTTTCTCCAGTGTTTCTTGAAAATTGGTAAAATCAACTAGAATAATTAATCTTGGTAGAGGAATAGACATCAACAAGAAAAACTAATCTTGATCTCACCAACAACCACCAAATGACCTCTCACACAACCAAATAATGAATACAACGCCTGTTGAAAATGAAGGAAATATTGTAGCTTAAAACTTGTAAAAACTATGAGATTGTAAATCTAATTAAGTGTTCTTTGTCATAATTTTTTGTGTATGATTAATTTGTATAGATCAATTTACCAATTGTAGAAAGAGACAAAAGATTGTAGAAGAATGATACAAGAAGATAGAAGTGACACAACATATACATGGATAAACCATTTCAGGAAAAAGCTCCACCAGATTCAATAGTTCTTGTATTATTTAACCTTAGAACAAGATTACAATAATACTGTATCAATCCTTGATTGATATGCTTCCTTACCTTCAACAATCCTTCTTCACAACCTGCAACAAACTCTCATAGAACTCAAATACACTTGATGCAATTAATAGACAAAATATGAGCATGTAAAATCATAAGAATTGTACAATACAAGAGTGTAAAGTTCCTCACAAAAATCTATGCCTAGATTGGGCAAGTAGAGTTCCACAATGTAATTTGAAGTCAAACCAAAGTATTCCTCAATTTAGGCACCCCAAACTGAACAATTAACTGAAATTTGGTCAAGAAAATATCTTGCAAGCTTCACCTCAAATTTGGCACCCAAGAATGGGCCCACTTGACTGAGCTTTGTAAATATCTTCTCATGCAAAAGGTGTTAACTAAAAGATGTCAACTTGGGTGCCCAAGATGGTCCCAATTCAATATTAGTTAACTGAAACATATCTCTCCACCAATTCATGCAAACATAATGCATGATTGATCATCCCCACTTAACTAAAAGTATCCACCTGTTGTCTATCATGAAAATAAATTCATTACTCATGCAACTCAATTCAACTCAATTCAACTCAAGTCAACTAGCATTCAACTCAAAATAACTACATGCAACTGAAGATAACTAAACTAAACTTAACCAAACTGGACTGATAGTGCCACTCCACTCATGTAAATATCAATTGCTAATTTGTAGGATCAAAACATGCATTATTGAAGTGTTATCAATCCTCCATATAGTTAATGAAGCAAGGTGGGTCCCACCTTCCATGTGGGCACCCCATGTGCTCCTATCTTTTAGGAGCTCTTCTTGCACATCCCCACATGTTCCTATCATTTAGGAATAATCACAAATATCAATTTACATGATCATTTCATTTGAATTTAATCTCTTTCTAATCCTAGTGTTGGGGAACACCTTCCAAGGACTTAGGAGATACATGAAATATGTTTAGGATTGCAATTAAATGGAATCCTATTCCCAACACATCCAAGGAATATCAAGTGATAACATGTGTATGTTGTTTGATGGGAAATTGTAATTTAAACCAGCTCAAATCAACCATAAATTGGGACTAAGTTTCCATCTATCAAACTTAGGAAAATGCACCAATGTCTAACCAATATTATATAAATTCAACTAGCATCAAACATGGCGAGCTCTCAGAGTGACGGTAATTCTACGAATGACTACATTGTCTTGGAAGAGATTGAATGCAGTCCATTGTTCAGACATATGTCAGATCAACTGAAGAAGGTCTTCAAGGTACAAAGTGAAGTAGAAGAAGAATTGCTTTGAAACATTCTAGGTGAAGCATTCTTGAGCCAAGCCCATGTACACAACACAACCATTTTATATACACAATCATTAGGACATCCAGACGCCATGACTGGGGTGTAAGAGAACTGGAGCACCTAGTAAAGCTTGAATTCCATCATTGCATTAATGTAGCGATCAATGGGCTCACCCACTACCCTCAGAATGGACTATTAGTTTATGCCATATGCATAGTGTCAACCCTTCAAGATGAGACATTAGAGAAAGTTGTGGCTCTTCTATGCACAAGAGTCATAAGAAATGATATGGGACTCTTTGCACAATTCCTTCAGTCACACAAGAACCTGTTGTCACCAACTCAAGTCAAACACCTCCAGACTATTATTAAGGGCATTCAAGCCTTGATATTTTCCCTATTGCTTGAATGGAAGTGTCTCTTTTTTTCTTTTTCCCATGATATGAACTTTTGTAGTCGAATCAGATAATTTTTTAGTGCCCATGCAATGTAAAAACGTTTATATATAAATACAATATTTCTTTTGATATCACTGCATTCCTGTATGGATGGATTCATTTGTTTCCTGTTCATATCATATTTGAAAATGTTGGTTTCCATTTCTGTATAATGCACTAGTTATATGAATTAGGTTTGCTATTATTCCATTAATCACTAAAAAGCTTCAAGGCAGCAAAAGGGGTAGTTCATGTAACTTAATAAAACACCGCCTAGGTTTCAAACAGTTTAAAGAATACTGCCCAAAGGTATAACTTGTGGGTGAATTTACTAACTTCTGACACATGACGACTCATTACTGGGTTTTTAACACACATAGACCCACTTTCAAAGGAATGGTAAGTTTGAATACAGTCACAAAACACCGCCTAGGAAAAGTTGTAACAATGCAAGCGATAAAATGAAAGGTTCAAGGAACAAATGAAAACCTTGCCTGAGTTCAAGAAAGACAACAAAATGCCACCCAAACATGAGTTTAAGCAAAAAGACTTAGGCAAAAAGGAAATATAGTTAGAAAAAGAGAGGGAATCCTTTTTACAGGTAACATTCACAAATGTAGTTCATTTGATGATTCCATAACAATAGGAATGGAAGGATATGTACAAAGTTTGAATTTTAATTATTTTACAAATACTAGTGTCATCTATAGTCATGATTTTTCTTCAGAAGATATTGAATTACTCATCTAGTTAGAACAAACACCTTTATGAATTCTATCAATCAAAATATCACTAACACCGTAGGACTCTTTGCTACTTTTGAAATGGAGAAGCTTGGTTGAGAATGAGATAGGTAAAAAGTTAAAATTTCTTAGATCTAATAATGGTGGTGAGTATTGCAACAAAGAGTTTGAAGACTATTGTTCCTCTAATGGTATTTGTAGGCAGAAAACGGTTCCAAGGGCTCCATAGGAAAATGGAGTAGTTGAGCACATGAAAGGAACAATAATGGAGCGTGCACGAACTATGAGATTGCATGCTCAACTTCCTTTAAACATGTGGGTAGAGGTTGTAAACACTATTGTTTATTTAATAAATAGAGGTCCCTCTAATCCTTTGGGTTGTGGTATTCTAGAGGAAGCATGGACGGGTAAGAAGGTGAGTTATTCTCTTTTCAAGACCTTCGATTGTGAAGCATTTGCACATGTAGAATCTAAAAATAGAACCAAGCTTGATGAAAAATCAAAGAAATGTATATTTGTTGGATATGGCATTAATGAATTTGGTTATAGGCTTTGGGATTTTGAAAATCAAAAAATTGTGAGTAGGGATGTCATATTCAATGAGAAAGTGTTATACAAAGATCAATTGCAGCAGCATGAGAAGAAAGAAAATGATTATGTAGTGTTGGATGATACACCAAACAGTGATTTTCCAGTGGTTCCTCATGCTTCGCAACAACAACAAATATCATAAATTCTAGTGAATATTAGATGATCTACAAGGATAAGTAGACCTCCAGAAATATTTTCTCCCTCTTTGTATATTATTTTATTAACTAATGTTGGTGAATCAGAACATTATGATGAAGCTATGCAGGTGGATACCAAGGCTCACTGGGAGCATGGAATGGAAGAAGAAATGGACTCCTTGTTGAAAAATCAAACTTGGGAATTATGCAAGTTGCTTGCAGGTAAAAAGGCTTTACCAAACAAATGGTTTTATAAGTTGAAAGAGGAGGATGGAGGTAAGAAAAAATTTAAATCTAGATTAGTTGTAAAGGGATTTGCATAGAAAAAGGATATTAATTTTGAGAAAATCTTTTCTCCAATTGTTAAAATGACTTCTATTCGTACTATTTTAAGTATTGTGGTTGTTGAAGATTTACATTTAGAACAAATTGATGTTAAAACAACCTTTCTCCATGGTGATTTGGAAGAGGAAATATATATGGAACAACCACAAGGATTTGAGGTCAAAGGTAAGGAGAAACTTGTGTGCAAATTGAAGAAAAGTCTATATGGCCTAAAGCAAGCACCTCGGAAATGGTAAATTAAATTTGATAGTTTTATGGTCAAGCAAGGGTACAATCGGTGTAATTCAGACCATTGTGTTTATTTTAAGAGGTTAGATTATGATAGCTACATTATCTTGTGTTTATATTTTGACAATATGCTTGTAGTGGGGTCTAACATGGATCACATAAGGGAGTTAAAACAACAATTAGCAAATTCATTTGCTATGAAGGATTTGGGCGCAGCAAAACAAATCCTTGATATAAAGATTACAAAAGATAGGAAAAACAAAAAAAATGTTTTTTTATCTCAGGTTGATTATGTTGAGAAGGTATTATAGAGATTTCATATGGAAAATGCAAAAGTTGTCAGCACATCTTTTCCTAGTCATGTTAAATTGACTAACGATATGTGTCCAAAGACACAAGAGTAGGAAGAAAAAATGTCCAAGGTACCATATACTTCAGTTGTAAGTAGTTTAATGTACACCATGGTGTGCACAACCAAATATTGCACATGTTGTAGGAGTTGTTAGCAGGTATATGAGTCATCTCGACGTTGAGCATTGGAATGCAATAAAATGGATTCTTAGGTACTTGAGAGATACATCTAATAAATGTTTATGTTTTAGGGGCTCTAATATTGATTTAAAAGGTTTTGTTGACTTAGATTTGGTAGGGGATGTAGATACCAAGCAGAGTACAGGTTATGTATTTAAAGTTGGTGGAACATCAATGAGGTGGATTTCTCAGTTGCAAAAGGTGGTTGATTTATCAACCATGGAGGTAGAGTACATTGCTACAACAACGGCAGCAAAGGAGATGATATGCTGCAACTTTTTATGGAAGAGTTGGGAAAATAACAAGCTAAAAATTACTTGTTTATGGATAGCCAGGGTGTTATACATCTTGCAAAGAATTTTTCCTTGCATTCTAAAACCAAACACATACAATTGAGATATCATTTCATTTGGTCATTGTTGGAGGATAGACAGGTCAAGCTAGAAAAGATACATACAAATGTCAATCTAGCAAATATGTTTACAAAGGCAGTGACAAGGGAGAAGTTGAGCTCCTCTTCAGCTTCGGTTGGCCTTCAAGGTTGAATTCAAGTATAATAGGGCAGTAGGGTCCAAGGTGCTTATTTCTAGTGGGAGTTGTAAGTGTAGCGGTGTCTTCCAGGACCAATCTCCAAGTGGGAGATTGTTTGGTGTGGAGCTTGATCAATCTCCAAGTGGGATATTGTTGGTATGTGGCAACTAATCATGCTATATTGTACACTCTTCATGTATCCTTTTCAGGGTCCATGGCTGGGCCATGTGCTAGGTGGGGGTTCATGGATGACAGCCCCCAAAAAGTGAGGGTTCGGGGGTGGTAGCCCTGGAGAATTTTTTTTCTCATTTTTCGCGTCGTCACCGAAAAAGGAAAAAAAATTGACTTTGTAAAACCCTAATTTTGGAAGCTTCTAAAAAGATTATTATAAGCGGTTTGGATGGGGGTTGTAGTAGGTCATTGTTAGCAAGATTGTAATATGTTTTACACTGGATAATAAAATCATTAGATGGCTGCAGTTTTGTGGATGTAGCCCAGATTGGGTGAACCACATTAAATTCTTTGTGTTGTCTTGTTTCTGCTATAATTTTATTTATGTTTTATTTCTCTATTTTATTGATCAAATCTACTTTTAACTATTAGATATCTACTTTCTAACCCTAATAGGTTTTTCTTTCTCTTGAGAAGTGTCATATGTGGGATCACCATTTTCTTCTAGATTAAAACAGGTATTCTCATTCACCACTTCTTCAAAGGAGGAAATTTCATATTCTGGAATAAGAAGGGAAATTAACACCAAGTCTTTTGAATCAGCCTCAGAGGAGAAGGGCTTATCTTCGAAAGGAGGAGGAGAGGCAATTGGTGTCTTTATCTGTGGCTCATCATCTTCATCATAACTATATGAAATGAGATAAATTTCAACTTCAAACAAGGTATATAAAATAAAATCCCGATTACTGCAATATTGATCTCGTTCCTCGCTAGACTTCAGAGGATATCTTGCGACTAGATTCAGGCTTCACATTTGCATCTAGTTTCCATTTTCCCACGGCTATAAAATCATCCTCAACCTTCACTGCTTCCAATTGAAATCTCTCAATCCCTTGAACTTTATCTCTTTTGAGGATTAATTGGATGTCTAGTTCCAGAATAAAAATAAATATATGATACTAGATCTCCTCACTGGGCCTATCTAGAATAGGAATTCACTGAAGAGACTAATTGAATTGGTAAACAAAATCTCTCATTGTTTCAGCCTTATTCTTTGTGATCTAAAAGAAAAGACATAGAATAGAGGTAATATTAATTGTAATTTCATAATGTTGGAGAATTTTTTTTTTGAGGACATTCCATCCGATAATGCTTTCTTTTTCGAGTTCCCTATACCATTTTGTCACTTTCTCAATTAGACTATCAATTAAAATTCTTCCAAAAAATCCTCTTCTTGAATTCCTAAAATTGCACTTACTATAGTCATAGCCAGGATGTGTTCCTCAAGGTCTTGTTCATTTTGACCAAAAAATTTAGGGAACCATTTCTAGGAACCCTGGGGTAAATCATGGTATTGTGACAAGGCAAGAGGAACAAATTGATTACACTAGAGATTCAAAGCCATATATGGTCAGAGTCGCCAACTCACATGGGAGTCAAAATTGGGAAAGAAAATTACTGTGGTGGACGAGCCGAAGGTGGATTCTGAGGCTGAGGTACTGGTGGGTCCCTTGGTTGATGAAATGACCAATTAGGCTGATGATCAAGATGATGAGGAGGGTTGTCATAGTACTCAAATATTAACTCGTGAGGGTGTTTTATCATTGTCTCTCTTTCCTCTTCTTCCAAGACAAAATTCACTCACATATAATCTATTGTGTTTCTCCTATATCTCCAAGCGAGTGTATTTAATTGTGATGATGTCTTCTTTGTTCTGAGAAAATAAAATCTCTGGAATAAGAAATAAATTATTATTAGAAGTCATCTTGTCATGTGAGAAATGAAGACGTTAAACCTTCAAGAACTCAATTTGCTTCCTAGCACCAAATCTATTAGCAAAATGGAATGGCTGGGACAAATATACTTAAATGAATGATATCAACCCAAATATAGCAATTATTAAAATCTTCTCTTGAAAGTATACCTCATTTGTGAAGCTTATCTCAATTTTGTCGAGGAAGCCCTCACTAGATTCAATGAATTTGTCTAATCTAATCAATACGGTATGCTTTAACCAAAAAAAGGAAAGTGACCAACACTACTCTAAAATGAGCCAAATATAGGAAGTATAAATCAAATCCATGACCAAATATGAAGATTGAAAACCTATGACTATCAATCAAAGAAATAAAATCAATTAATAAATGAATCATACAGCTTATCTTTAAAGGAAGGCACAACTATATCGCATGTAATGCAAAGATCAAAGTACTAGTATATCATTAAATTCATAACACAGATTATAAACCATTACAGTCTGAAATAAATGCTAAATCCTTCTCAACAACTCCACAAGGTGTATGTCCGGAAAAGAACCCCTATTTCTTCTACACTTTCAAATTTATAGTAAAGCTAATGCCACTGGAACAGTCGCCAAAGACGTTACTAAATTAGTGGCCTTCTTGTTTCTCCATTTCTTGAAAACGCTAAAATTAAGGAATAATTAATCTTGGCAGAGGAATAGACATCGGCAAGAAAAACTGATCTTGATCTCACTAACAGCTGCCAAATGACCTCTCACACAACCAAATAATTAATGCAACATTCAAGGAATATCAAGCGGTAGCACTTGTATGCTGCTTGATGGGAAATTGTAATTTAAACCAGCTCAAATCAGCCATAAATTGGGACTAAGTTGCCATCTCATACATCTTAGGAGAATGCACCAATGTCTAACGAATCTTCTATAAATTCAACCAGTGTCACTTTTCTTCGTGAATCAATAGCATCAAACATGGCGAGCTCTCAGAGTGACATTAATTCTCCAATGACTACATTGTCTTGGAAGAGATTGAATGCAGTCCATTGTTTAGGCATATGTCGGATCACTGAAGGAGGTCTTCAAGGTACAAAGTGAAGTAGAAGTACTTTGTAGCATTATAGAAGCATTCTGAGCCAAGTTGATGTACACAACACAAACATTTTATATACACAATCATCAGGACATTTGGACACCATGATTGGGGTGTAAGAGCACTAGAGCACCTAGTAAATCCTGAATTCCATCATTGTGTTAATATGGCGATCAACAAGCTCACCCACTACCCTTAGAATGGACTGTTAGTTGACGCCATTTGCATAGCATTAGTTCTTCAAGATGAGACATTGGAGGAAGTTGTGGCTCTTTTGTGCACAAGATTTGTAAGAAACGATATGGGACTCTTTGCATAATTCCTTTAGTCACACAAGAACCTACTGTCATCAACTCAAGTCAAACGCCTCCAGACTATTATTGAGGGCATTTGAGCCCTGATATTTTCCCTATGCGCTTGAATGGAAGTGTCTCTTTTTGTCTTTTTCCCATGATATGAACTTTTGTAGTCGAATCAGACAATTTTGTAGTGCCCATGCAATGTAAAAACATTTATATAAATACAATATTTCTTTTGATATCACTGTGTTTCTGTATGGATGGATTCATTTGTTTCTTATTCATATCATATTTGAAAATGTTTGTTTCCTTTTCTGTATAATGCACTAGTTATGTGAATTAGGCTTGTTGTTATTCCATTAAGCACTGAAAATATTTAGGGCGACAAAAGGGGTAGTTCATGTAACTTAATAAAACACTGCCTAGGTTTCAAACAGTTTAAAGAATACTGCCCAAAGGTATAACTTATGGGTGAATTTTCTAACTTTTGACACATGATGACTCATTACTCGGGTTTTTAACACACATAGACCCACTTTCAAAGGAATGGTAAGTTTGAATACGGTCACAAAACACCACCTAGGAAAAGTTGTAACAATGCAAGCGATAAAATGAGAGGTTAGAGGAACAAATGAAAACCTTGCCTAAGTTCAAGAAAGACAACAAAATTCCACCCAAACATGAGTTTAAGCAAAAAGACTTAGGAAAAAAGGAAAGATAGTTAGAAAAAGAGAGGGAATCCTGTTTATGAGTAACATTCGCAAATGTAGTTCATTTGATAATTCCATAACAATAGGAATGGAAGGATATGTACAAAGTTTGAAATTTGATTATTTTACAAATACTAGCGTCATCTATAGTCATGATTTTTCTTCAGAAGATATTGATTTACTCATCTAGTTAGAACAAACACCTTTATGAATTCTATCAATCAAAATATCATTAACACCATAGAAGGACTCTTTGCTACTTTTGAAATACCCTCAATAATTATTGCAGAGACCTTATTTTTTTGTAGGGATTATAATTATTGGTTTTTAAAGAAAGATTTGTAATCAAAATGCATAAAAGTGCTATCAAAACCTCAAATATATTACTCTTTTTCCTCTATTCCATAGGTTGTAAGATTCCATTTCATTCATTGATCTTGTAATCTTCAACATCTTTGTTATCTTGAAACTATAACCAAACTATCATTTAGATTGATTTGATAGTACACAGGTGTGATGCATGTTCATTATTTTGAAAAGATAAATGGATTAAAACCTTTTTGAAATCCTTTTCAAAACTTTTATCTCTGCTTAGTCCAATAGTGAACTCTTGAAATGACTTCCACAAGGATGATTATGCTACCCTAAACCTTGTATAATTATCCAAGATTCTTCATAATTTTCACATGCATGATTCTTCTTGATTGAAGAATGATAATTTTCAGAGTGTTTCAAACTATTTCCATAACTTTGAAGCACTCCATACTACATAAATAACCTGACCACCATAGTAGCCAGCAAAAATTCTACTCTTCTTCTTCAGCATGATTATTCAAGAAAAGAAAACAACCAAACCCTAAATAACTACACCTAAACTAGACACTAACTAACTATGTTTTAGCAGTTGGAGAAAACAAGACCTAAGAAATTGTGAATCAACACTTATTGACTTGAAGAAAAAAATTGATTCTAACCTACACTGACCAACAAGAATTCTTGCTCAAACAAAACCATTAACTGGTTCCTTGAAATAACTTCCTTTTCTCATGAGTTTACAATGTTTTTCATGCTTATGGATAGTTAAGAGGAGGCAAAACACAAATTTATAGTCAATGAACAACCACAATGCTTCTTGAAGAACAAAAACATACTCACTTACCACTTGAATTTGACCATACATATTACTAGTTTGAAATGGATAAGTTGAAGACATTCTTCTTTAGTTGTAACTTCATGCTTGGGTGCAAGCATGACTTGTGGTGTTTTGTTGGCCTCCATCATGGCTAGTGTCTAATTGTACATCCTTTTTAAAGGATGAACTTTGAGCTCTCCTTGTTGGTTTCTTTCTTCAAGGTTGCCTCTTCATCATTTTGTTGACTTGTAAAGACCTTTTCTTGTGACTGTTTTGGCATAAATATAGAGATTTCTACACTATTCTCTTGTTGTTCATGATTTTCCTCTTCCAAATGTGTTGGCTTGACATCTAAGTTTGCACAAAATTTCTCTAAATCATCCCAAAATAAGTCTTCTTCAACCTCTTCCTTACTTTTTTGTATAAGAGGATTGATTTTGACTTCATAGCATCTCTCCTTGTGTTTATCAACTTCTTTATTTTGTAAAATAAACCTATCATCATTATCCTCCTCAAGGACCAATATCTTTTCAATCTAATTCTAATCCTTTATCTACTCCAAGACTTGTGATGATATTGGAATTTGTATGCTACCTTCAACTTTATCAGAAAAATAAGGAAGTTCATCAAATGATAATTTTAAAACTTCATTTACATCACCTCTTTCTTGCTTGGTGTCTCATTGTCCTAACTAATCATGCTCATCAATCTCTTTTTGCAAGCCTAATTTTTCTCTTCCATCTCATGTGCAAGTATACCAACAAGAAAAGACTCTTCTTGTTCTTCCCCCAAAAAATCCTCTTATTGTTCACTAAACCAACTATCTTAGTAGACAATGGGCCCATCTTTGCAAAGGAAAAGGTGCTAGGATAAAAAGGATGATTATAAAGGTCTTGTTGGGTTTCTTGAGGAAGTATACATTTTTGATAAGGCTTCTCTTGAGGGATAATAGACTCTTGCAAAGGATGTAGGTCCCTAAAACTTGGAATTTCAAGCTCAAAAGACTTACTTGAAGACTCAATAGGCTTACCTTGCTTGAAGCTTGGAAATTTGTAGTTGGGAGGATCTTCTTTTGTATGTTGATCCAAATTGCAAGGGGCTGATTGGTCTTCTATCCTTTGTTCTTGGAAAATTTATTTTCACCTAAGTACACACCCTTGCTAAGTTGCAAAAACTTAGCCTACTGGCGAAACATAGGATCTTTTCCTAGTTTGTGGGTCACCTATGATTGAAAAGAACCTCCAAAAAGGGCTAGTTCCCTTGGTGTTCACCTATCCTAACTTACACTACTGCTACTACTTGATGGAAAAGAGTAGAAAGATGGCATAAAATGAAAACTAGCTATGTGGGGTGATGCACCAAAACGATTTCAAACCTATACTACAGTTTTGACTCACAAAATGATCAAATGAAACAAGTTTCTTCATGCACAACTTAGGTTTCTACATGCCTATGTATAATTGCTTCACAAGAAGGTTGGAACACAACAACCTTAGAAAGGAAAATAACTATGTCACAATAAAAGGATTATTTGATTCATCACATAACTTATAACTTGCATAGAATATGTATACTTCTATATGAAGGTACTAGACAATGAGACATGAAATTCAAGAACCGAGTATAATATCACAATAACCATATCCATCATTCATTATTGCACACAGGATATAAATTTGAGAAGGAAAAATACTTGTATTTCATTGATAAAAGGTATTACATACTGCTATTTACAAGTCTAAAAGATGAGTTACATTTGCTACTCTAGCTTGAAAGAACTTCAAAAAGAGTTACAATACATGCCAAAAAATAAAATAACTCACTAAAATATTTCCATTAGGCTTGATTTTATGTTGCTCAATAGTTTCTAAATGATAGGAACATGCATTGAGGAGAGAAAGATAAACTTCTTCACTTCATCTTGCTAGGTCAAACTCCTTAGGCATCGAAAAAAATAATCCCTACTTTACAAACCTTAAAAATGCTCCAAAAAGGTGCTTGACTGAAGAAAAATTCATGCCTTGACCTTATCCACTATCAAGGTACCTTAAATAGCTCCTAGATGCCCTCAAAAGGCTCAAACTGAGTCAAAATTGACCTAGATTCTCTCCATCAGTTTTACAACTCTCAAATTGTCCCTAGATATTTTCCAACTACTCATAATTGCTCAAAAAGAGGTTATGATTGCTCATTTAACTCCCAATAGCTAGATACTTATTCAAACCTACTAATAAAGTATGTGGGAAAAGGCTTACAACCATAAGTCTCATATTTATTTCAACACAACCATATCTAATCTTTGCAAAACAATCCTTGAAATGCTCGGATGGTGATTGTACTATGCTTTCTTTTCATGTCTTTTCCCAAACATAGACACTAATATCTAGTCATTTTTGTCATACCTTATTATCCTTCCACTGAATCTTTATGGAATTTCTTAGCCTTCAAACTTCACATACCTACCCCTATACTTTTGCATGGTTAGGGTTTTAAACTAGGTTTACTACTCACTAATAGCTACCCCCTTGGTGTGGACCTTATCCACCATCAAGGTACCTTAAATATCTCCTATATGCCCTTAAAAGGATCAAACCAAGTCAAAATTGACCTAGATTCTCTCCATTAGTTTTGCAGCTCTCAAACTATCCCTAGATATTTGCCAACTACTCATAATTGCTCAAAAAGAGGTTATGATTGCTCATTTAACTCCCAATAGCTAGATAATTATTCAAACCTACTAATAAAGTATGTGGGAAAAAGGTTTACAACCATAAGCTTCATATTTATTTTAGCAAAACCATTATCTAATCTTTGCAAAAGAATCCTTGAAATGCTTGGATGATAATTGTAATATGCTTTCTTTTCATGTCTCTACCCAAACATAGACACTAATATCTAGTCATCTTTGTCATACCTTATTGTCCTTATACTAAATATTTATGGTATTTATCCTTCAAGATTCACATACCTACCCCTATACTTTTGCATGGTTAGGGTTTTAAACTAGGTTTACTACTCACTAATAGTTGCCCCACTTGGCGTGGACCATCCTCTGCATTTGTTTTCTCATCCTTATGTCCATTGTACACTTCCATGGACTATCTAACCTAGCCTAATTTTTTGAATTGTATGGTCTTGCAAAGCTCCTTTCTTCAATAGTCAATACTCCTATTGGCAATTTTGTTCTTGACATAATACTTTCAAACAAGATGACTAACATAATCATATATGAATCTTGTCAACATCACTGTCACAATCTTAGATCTACCCTATCTTTTCATAACCATTGTTGGTATGTGGTAATTGATCATGCTATACTGTACACTCTTCATGTATCCTTGTTGAGGTCTAGGGGCAGGTAGGGCCCCAGGCAGGGGTTCGAGGGTGGCAGCCCCTGAGAAATTTTTTTTCCCCTATTTTTCTACGTCGTCACCGAAAAAGGAAAAATCACAAAAAAAAAACTGCCTTTGTAGAACCCTAATCTGGAAGCTTCTAATCTTGTTATAAGGGGTTGGGATGGGAGTTACAGTATGATGAAAAATGCAATTATTCATGAGATTGTAATAAGTTTTGCACTAGATAATAGAATCATTGGATGACTGCGGTTTTATGGATGTAGCCCGGATTGGGTGAACCAGGTTAAAAATTTTGTGTTAATTTTTCTGTGTGTGTTTTATTCCTCTATTTTATTGATAAAATCTACATTTAATTGTTAGATATCTGCCTTCTAACCCTAACAAGTGGTATTAAAGCGGGTTGTTTTTAGTTATCCTCTGCAGGAAGGTCTCACGGTTGAGTGGGAGTCTCATGGTTAAGTGGGAGCAATAGCGGACAAGAGTAAATTGAAGGTAGATAAATTCAATAGGAAGGACTATCAGTTATGGAAGATATAGATGGATGATTATCTCTATTAGAGGGCTTTATGGAGGCCGTTGGAAGGAATAGCCAAGAAACCAACAATAATGAGTGATGAGGACTGGAATCTTCTAGACAGAAAGGCACTGGGAGCCATTCATTTATGCCCGACACAATCGGTGGCATTCAATATTACAACAACAAAGACAACTCAAGAGTTGATGGAAACCTTAATGAAGTTATATGAAAATCCTTCTGCTTCGACTAAGGAATTTCTTATGAAGCATTTATTTAATATGAAAATGGTAGAAGGTGGGTCAGTTGTTGATCATTTAAATGAGTTTAAGACGTTTACGAGTCAATTAACTTCTGTAAATGTAAAATTTTATGAAGAAGTTAGGGCTCTTTTGATTTTGTGTTCTTTGCCAGAAAGCTGCAATAGCTTGGTAATGGTTGTTAGCAATTTTGTTTCTGGTTCAAATGCATTGAAATTTGATGATGTTGTTGGTGTTATTTTGAGCGAGGAAATTCATAGGAAAAGCTCAGCTGGAACATCCACATTAGGTAGTGTTTTGAATGCAGAAAGCAGGGGTAGAACAAAGGAGAGAGGAAACAATTCTGGAAGTCATGGGAAGTCACGAGGAAAATCAAAGGACAGAAGGTCCCAATCTAGAGATAAGAGGGATTATTGGTACTGTAGTAAGTCAAGTCATTTAAAGAAAGATTGTTGGTCTTGAAAAAATAAAGGAGACAAAAAGGAAGGCAATAAAGAGGAAAATGTGGTAAGTAATAAATCTAATGAGGATGCTTTGATTCTTTCCCTTGATAATGTTGATGATTCTTGGTTGTTAGAGTTAGCGGCTTCATTTCATGCTACGCCCCACATAAGTTATTTTCATGATTATGTCCAAGGGGATTTTGGGCTAGTTTGTTTGGGAGATGAAAAATCCTGTTAAATTGTTGGAAAGGGAAGAATCAAGATTAAGTTGCAGAATGGGAATCATTGGCTACTACATGAGGTAAGGCACATTCCAAAGTTAAAAATAAATTTAATTTCAGCAGGGAAACTAGATGATGAAGATTGTGTTGTTATATTTAGTGATAAAAATTGGAAGGTTACAAAAGGTTCCTTAGTGGTAGCAAAAGGTGTGAAAGTAGGCACCTTATATATTTGTGTGAATGGTAGATCTAGACTTGCACAAACATGAGCAAACAACACAATGTTAGTTAATTATATAAATCTAAACTTCCATTCCCCATAAGATTCATTTGAAGCATGATGAACAAGAAATAAAGTAAAGAAACCAAGTGAAAGCAATCTAAATCCTATTCAAATGCTCAAACTGTCAATCCCATGGGGAAATTGGTGCTATTTTGATGTGGAAAATAGCCCTTTCCCAATTCCTTGCAAGCTTTGATGATGAACAATGTGCTCCTTGATGAAATTTGCAATAACCTAGCTAATATTGATGAAAAACTATGAAACTTGGATGAAAATGGATGAACTTTGCTCCAAATCTATAGATAATGATCTTGCCTTAAGTTGTGGATCCCAAATTAGTAAAATAGCTCTCCATTTATACAAGAGAAGGATGGAGGAATGCAAAACATGGAGGATGTGGGACAAAAGATCAACCAATAACAAAATGCCACTTGTCAACATCCTATTGAAGAGATGTGGAGCACATTTTGATGAATGTGCACATAAATGCTATTAGGTGGATATTTGAAATTCAAAAGTTAGCTTATGGAGGAAGATGTGGAAGAGGAGTTATTGCCACTTGGCTCAAGAAAAAGGACTTGTAAGAGTCATAAATGCCAAGTTGGAGGATAAGACCTTTGGGAGGGAGATTTCAAATTTGAAGAATATTCCAACTTGATACCCTTTTTGAATGAAAATAGAAGAATTTATAAATCAATTAAATTGATTTACTTGTGCAAGTTGCAAAATCTAGAGGATTTGATGGATTAGTGTTAGGATTTAATCAGGATTTGATTAACTTAGATGGAGATTAGTTTGATTTAACACTTTGACTCAGATTTTGAATTTATTTAAATCAAAATGAGAGCAATGTGAATATTTAGACTTAATTAAATAAAGTTGGATTCATTTAATTAAAAGGGGATGGTATTAGACTTAAATCAAATAAAGGTTAGTTTATTTAATTTAACGGAGATGAAATATGATTTATTTAATTAAAAGAGGAACATTAGGATTAATTAAATAAAATGATTTATTTAATTAATAGAAGATAATGATTTAATCAGATAAAATTGATTTATTTAATTAAAAGATGAAATATGATGAATTTAATCAAATAAAGATTATTCAATTAAATGGTTAGCAAATGAGTGATTTCGGCAGAACCGGTGTTAGTAAATTAAGATTAGGTGCACAAGATCAATCAATATGTTTTACGTGTCTACATTTTGCCCCTCTTTGAAGCAATGTACTTGCTACATTCGTTCAAAAAATAAACTTGCTGAGATCAAAAGTCAAAAATTTTGAAATTTTTTCGGATGCCCCACTGCTGCCCCAGTGGAAGAATTACATTGGTATATTGCGCCTTGAGAGATCGGATGAAAATTTGGATTTTTGGGTGATTTCTTAAAAAAAAAGAGGATAAGCTGCATAACGGGTCCAAAAAGGCTTTAGGATGCCAAAAACGTGCCAAAACGCGAGGAAAAGACCTAAAATGAGCTTTGGTTGGGAAAAAATGGGGTCGAGGGTACAAAACTCTAGTTTGATGGCTAAACAGGGTAAAAAACCCTAATTTTCATGCTTAAATAACCTTTGAGGGGTCACTTTCAATTCATTTGCACACCCAGCCTTTAGAATTTTCATCATTTTGAGCTCCGACCTTCATGCGAGATGGCGCAAAGAGTGCTTCCCTGACACATTTTCGAACGAGTTCGAGTCTACTAGAGACTTCCAAGCACAGGATCACCGGTATGTGACCCTAACCCGACTTGTAATTTCAATTTTTGTGTGCATTTATTACATTTTGAAATTCAAACTTGTCCAATGTCGCTATATAGCGACACTAGAAGTGTTGAATCAGTGATGTTAGGCCTCAAACCATGTCGCTATTGCGACCTACTATGTCACATCATAGTTTGGGATTTAGGGTTCAAACTCCAAATGCCAACGCATATGCAAATGGTGTCACCATGCTTGAGTTAGGTGTTTAGGGTTTTAGATTAAATAGGCCTGCGGATAAAAAGTGACGCCGTGACTTAGTTTGCAATTTGGGGGTTCTATCAGTGCAATTTGGAGTTTCCAAATAGCGATGCCTTTGCTGATAGTGACACCTTTGTTGTTTCAGTGTTGAAAACTTCAAACGGGATCTAGTCTTTTTACAAAACTTGACGTTGTGACTTTATGGGTGCAGGAGGACAGAGAGCCTATGCATTCAAGCGAGCATTGATCCTCGCTACTTGGTAGATTGATCGGACTACATGAGTTGCTATAGGAGCACCTTGGAGCGATCAGTCTATGGTACGTTGCGTATGCACCTACCATCAAGACTCACTTCGCGATGATGACTGTGCTAGCAGAGAGATGGCACAACGAGACATCATCATTTCATCTTCCCACCAATGAGGTGACTGTCACATTGGAGGACGTCTGGCGGATTTGATGATTTCCCATCCATGGTGAGAGGGCTATATATGACAAGGATGTTGGCACAAATGTGTATTATGAGATCATGGGGACAGATGAGATTGTTTTCACCGAGGGTTAATTGACCTTGAGTACTACACAGGTCAGGTGTCCACCTTCTGACTGATTGTGGAAGCCATTATTTCAAGACATGTAGCTCCAGATTGGTGGGGCTGATATTTTAGTCCAATATGGGGTCTAGCTTGGGAGTGGATGCTATTCAGGAGGTGCTGCTTTGCTTGGGGACCAGTGATGTTGGCCTCACTATATCATGATTTGCATGAGTTCATGTACTATGATAGTAGAGCCATTGGTGTCGGAGTCACACTTTTGCATATTTGGGCATGGGAGCACACAATCATGCTTCGACTAAGAGTCACAGTGGTCAACGTGGAGCCTGACAACCTAGCAGTTTGGCAATACAGAGGCAGTCTTACATTCACTCACATGGGACAACCTGACATTCCTCACTGGTGGAGGGTTATTGATGAGATGACTACATTCACTTGGAGACCTTGGTTGCAAATACCCGCATGGTATGATGATGTACAATAACTATTCTATGTGAGGCAGGATCGGCTCATGTAAGGATGTGAGAATACGATGATTGAGCCCTACTTGCCCAATCAAGTATCCAGACAGTTTGGGGACATGTAGGACCGCCCAGATGATCAGTACGTGGCTATTTTTGCTTAGACTACCAGAGAGATGACATGGGGTCAAACGATCCCCACCTTAGATGCACTGGATTCTCTTAGACAACTAGTAGCTAGGCCATGGGCCTATGATCAAGGGCAGGAAAACCCAGGCACTACACATGCCTATGATGACTAGTTTAGGACTTCAGTCCGATTGACGATTCCATTGAAAAAATTTCCACAATGGAGGCCCCAAGGCAGGACAACCAGGGAGACGGGCATCAACAGAGAGATCTTCCCAAAGACCAGCAGCCACTCATGAGGGACCAACCACCGCCACCACCTCCACCACCTCAGCATGATTAGAGGGATGTTTTGATACAACAACTTCAAGCCTAGGTGCAAACATTGACAACAGAGAGGGACTAGGCTAGGCAATAGGTCCAGGCCCTCACAGCAAAGCGAGATCAGGAGAGGCAGTAGCAATAAGTGACAAAGTTGCAGCTGGCACAAGAGGTGGGCAGACGACAACAGTTGGAGAGTATGACAACTACATCATAGGGTAAGAAATTCCTCGCGTGGATGTACCATGAGGCCATGCAGGAGGCAAAGTATTATAGGGTACATTATCGACAGGCAATACCTTTGGCAGCATGGGTGCTAGAGTTTTCTCAACAGACAGGATACAGATAGATAGATGATAGAACTGAGAGGCAGGCGGGTGAGGGGAGTAGCCACTAGGGCTAGCTACCATAGTTTTTATCAGTGACACTATTCTTTTTGAGATCCACAGGCTTTGTTTTTGATAGCCACGTGGGCATTTGTATACATTGATTGATACACATGACATTTGATCTTTATTTTGTACCATGACAGTTACATTATTGATATATATGATATGATCGATTTGTTTATGATATGTGTCTATTTTATTTATGCATTATGGATGGATGTATTTGCGATGTTCTATATGTTATGTGACTCTATATTATGTGATGCGATGATTCTATATTATGCAATGCAATGTATGATTATGTAGATGCTTATGGATGGATGAATTCATTTCTTTTTCAGTAACTTTACTATGCACCTTTTATGATGATGTGGATGCAAATGTTATGATATGAAAATAATTTTAAAATGCTTAGACTAACAGATCTATATTATGCCCCTAATGAATGATGATGTATGTCATGATCATGAGATGTATGAGATGTTATGGCATATTCCTTTCTTTTTTTTAGTATCTTTTTCATCTATGATATGATGATGCATGTATGGATGACATGATGATGCTTAATAATTATGCAATGGATGATATGATGATACATATGTGGATGATATAATAATTCTTATATGATGGTGCTTTTATGATTATGCAAATGGATGTAAATGTATGGTTTATGAGATGCTTAGAATAACCAATCTATATTATGCAATGATGAAATGCAATCCATGTGAGATGATCAGTGTTTCCTATATGATATGATATGATATGTAGCATGTTGATGGTTTGTGGGTGCAAGATGAATGCATTAGTGATTTTTTTGATTTAACTATCATGGCACCATGTTAGCGCAAAGAGAAGAAAGAAGAAATGAGATGAAGACAAGAGGATCCAACAAGCCCATGATCTATGAGAATTTATTAGGGATGATGATAATGATGATGATGATGATGATGCAATGCTTATTAGGAATTAGGATTTAAAAAGGGCTACTTACCTTATTTTTGATAACACACATAGACACAATGCATCAAGGTATAAAAAACCAGGATGGCATTGTACCTAGTGTGATGGAATTTGACTCGACAATCAAATAGGAGTACTCTTGTTAACACCTGGCATACGAAACCTCATTTAGAATGTAGTTCAGATATTCCAAACATCTCAAACCAAAACATAGAAAGGAAAGCCTTCCTATGTGGTCAACAAGACACCTAAAACACCCTCCCTACAGACCAAACAAAGTAGGCATGACAAAGGTTATATTACAAGAATATCCAACAAGCACAACAGATAAAAGATAATGATCATTTCCCCATTCCTTTCTCTCTAAATCCCTTTGTTTGGACATCATCAAGAGGTCATTAGAACGAGCGTAATAAGATAAGTCAAAAAGAACAAAGATCAAGTAAATAAACAAGCTAATGTTCTTCATACCACTAGCCAAGACTAAACTATGGTGATGCCTAATGTTGATACCCATTGTAGGAAGGATGCATCCTAGGACATGATGTTATCAAATGATTTGGGACAAATTGGATGATGAGCTATTTACCAAGAGTTGACCAACTTGTTTACTTATTGACCTAGACTTGAGACCTTGACATTTTAGTTTTCCCTTTTAACTTGCTAGACTTGTTTCTGAGTATTTCACCAAAAGTTGAGGATGACGATTATTTATTATAAGTGGATGTTTATCGCACGTGAAAGTGAGACGGGGATGGATATATTTTTTCAAATATTTGGATGTTTTTGATGTTTTATAATGTTTTGAGGTTTTTTTTGGGTAATTCGAGATGTTTTATAAATGTTTTGATTTTCCAAAATTTCAAATGTTTTTCAGGTTTTATGAGATCTTGACCAAGAGACTAACCTAAAGACCTATCCTAGGGGACTCGAGGGTTGATCAAAGATTAGCCTTGCCTACGTTATACACGAAAAGACCATGTAGTTCGATTGACATAGACTCATTTATTGATGAGATATGAACAAATGGATTGCCAATTTATTATGGACTCCTAAAGGAATGACCTAAGTGTCTCAGGGGATGATCAAAGATCAACCTTTCCTACATTCAGAGCTTAGAGACATGTCGTTCAACAAGACGACTCCATTTTTAACTTTTTTTGACTTTTTGACCTATTTTTGGATTTGATATGTTTTGAATGTTTTTGGATTTTCTGATTTTTTTATGTTTTTAGATTTTTGGATGTTTTGATGTTTTTGGATTTTTTTTATTTTAAGACTTCAAGAATATACATGAGTCTGATCTGATGAGAACATGCCTCTAGTGCGATGTGATAGACTACTCTGATACAGACATGACAAACTGACCTTAAGAATGGGTCGAATAGTTCTAAGAGAGATCATGATACGAACATAGGACCAAGCTATGATGTGGGTGCAAATGGGTGATGGATGAATGCAAGGGAAGTGTGATGGATGGATGATATCGAATAAGCTATAGAGATCATGGTGGATGGAAAGTGCTTATTTACACAAGGTGTCTGTTTGCCAGGTTTTCACCAAGGTACTTGCCTAAAGCACCACCGAAGTGGTTTTCACTAGAGGATGATTTTTCTCTTTACTATTTTCAATCCTTTTTCTAATTTTTTTTGGATTTTTGTATTTTTGTAATTTTTTGTATTTTTGGATTTACACCTTTGAAAGATCAGGCATAAAACTTTTTGAGATGGGAGCTATTCATGGGCTCCTATAGAGTTTCCCCTTCAGGCGTTGATAGCTGATATGCCACTGACTTGTAGCTTATTGTGATGATGAAGAGTCCCAACCAATTGGGTTCAAATTTTCCCATGCTATCTGGATTTGGTAAAAAAAATTATTCTCCTTCAGTAAAATCTCTCCTACTTGAAAGGTCTGGCTCCTAATCTTCTTATTGTAGCTTTGCTTGAGACGGTTTTGATAGACTTGCAAATGGTTTAAGGAATCCATATGCCACTCGTCCAGTAGTTCCAACTCGTTCAACTATGATACCTGATATTATTCATCTGTGATGAGATTTTGCAATGATATTCTCAGGGATGGGAGCTCGATCTCAATAGGAAGGATGGATTCTAATCCGTAGACCAGGGAGAAAGGGGTGGCACCTATTGGTGTGTGGATACTTGTTCAGTAGGCCCATAAGGCAAGATTCAGCTGTAGGTGCCAGTCACGACTAGTGTCATTGATTGTTTTCTTAAGGATTTTTAAGATGGTTTTATTTTTAGCCTCAGTTTGGCCATTTCCTTGGGGGTAGTATGGAGTAGAAAAGCGATGTTGGCTATTGAAATTTTGGAATAGGTCTTGAACATCCTAGCTTTTGAAAGGGGTCTCATTATCTGAGATAATGGCTTGAGGGATACCATAGCGGAAAATTAGGTAGCTCAAGATGAACTTGGATATCTTCTTTCCTATGATATAGGTCATGGGGATGGCTTCCACCCACTTCATGAAGTACTCCATGGCGGTGATGATGAACATATGTCCACTGGATGAGGTAGGGGTGATTTTTCCAACAAGATCAAGCCCCCTTGTGAAAAGGGCCAAGGTGTTATGATTAGGTGGAGCTCCTGAGTTGGTGCATGGATGAGATCCCCATGCTGCTAACACTACAAACACCTTTGGACATAGTCATGAGCTTCCCTTTCCATTGTAATCCAATAGTACCCGATCCTTAGCAATTTCTTAGCCAACGTCATACTACTCAAATGTGAACCACAAATGTCATTATGTACCTTGGTTAAGGCAGTCAAAGCTTCCTCAACATTTAGGCATTGTAAAAGGATTCCTTCAATTCTCCTACAATATAGGGTATCTCCTAGGATGAAAAAATGGGATGAATTTTTGACAAATTCTCTTTTAAGGTTCAGGGTTATATCAGTAGGGAGGACTCCTATTCTCAAGTAGGTGTATATATCATGATACTAGAGATCACTAGGACCAACGATTTCACACAAAAAATTTGACTCTAGTACCTCGAATGTTGGTACGAGAAGCTACTCTATGAGGAATTCTTGCTTTGGGATGTTGTGTGAGATATCCAATAGCGATCTGATTGTAGCCATAGTGTCCACTGCCCTGTTATTTTCTCTAGGTATCTACTCAAATGTGACATCAATGAAGAACTCTTTGAGGATTTCCACCAGTTTCTTGTATGGATTCAACTTGTCATCCTTTGTTTGGTACTCATCGTTTACTTGGTTGATTATGAGCTTTGAGTCTCCATAGACTTTGAGTGTCATGATCTACCACTGCATTGCAATTCTCAGCCCTATGACAAGAGCCTCATATTCTGCAATGTTATTTGTGTAAGGAAATGACAACTTGTATGATTTAGGTATGCAATCCCCTTGTGGTGTAATAAAGAAGACCCTAGCTCCTAACCCATGTTGTGTGTAGGATCCATCAAAATACATTTTCCAATGATCTACCACACTTAAGTTAAAAATGGAATCATAGGGGAACTCTGATACAAGTGGGTTCTCTGAATATATCAGTGCCTCTGCAAGTTGATCTACAATCACTTGTCCTTTAATGGCCTTGTGTTCCACATACTCAATGTCATGTTGTGTCAAGATCACAACCCATTTAGTTGTTCGCCTTGTGAGCATTGCTTTAAAAAGCAAATATTTGAGAGGGTCTATCTTTGCAATGAGTTTTATCTGATGTGCTAGCATGTAATGTCTGAACTTCTGTGTTGTGAACACGAAGCTAACAAGGCTTTCTCAATGGATGTGTAATTCAGCTCGTGTCCCACCATGGTTCTTTTGATGCAATAAATAGCTCTCTTTCCCATTTTTATCATGTTGTACTAAGAGAGCAACAAGAGCTATAGCGGTTGTCGATATATACATGATCAAGGGTTTGCCTAGAATTGGTGGCATGAGAACTGGTGGTGTAAGCAAGTACTCCTTGATCTTGTTGAAGGCCTAGTCACATTTCTCATCCCATTTGTATGCTACCCCCTTGTGGATTAGATGAGAATATGGGATAGCCTTGTTTGCTAGTTACACTATGAATCGACAAATGGACTAGAGTCTTCCTTGTAAACCCCTTAGTTGTTTCAATGTTTTTGGTGCCTCCATTTTGATGATTGCTTTGACTTTGGCGGGGTCTACCTTGATTCCTCTCATGGATACAATGTACCCTAGGAGCTTTCTTGATTGTACCTTGAAGACACTTTTTTGGATTTAGTCAGACCTTGTACTTTTCTAGCCTGTCAAAGATGGAGCTTGGAGTTGTTATGTGATCTCAATGTTTCTTTGACTTAGCCAATATGTCATCCACATAATCTTCTACAGTTTTGTGAATCATATAATGGAAGATTAGTGTCATGGCCCTTTGATAGGTAGCTCCTGCATTTTTCAACCTGAATGGCATCATATTCCAGCAATATGTCCCCCATGGACAAGTGAAATCTATTTTGTGTTGGTCATCCTTAGCTATCATGATCTGATTATAACCTGAGAATCCATCCATTAATGGTAGCATCTCATGCCCCTCCATCATATTCACAATCATGTCAATGTTTGGGAGAGGGAAATCATCTTTGGGACATGCTTTCTTTAAATCTCTGAAGTTAGTGCAGATGTGGATGCCCCCAGTGGGCTTTGAAACAGGTAAAAGATTTGAGACCCACTCTAGATAATCAATCAACCGTATGAACCCTGCATCTAGGAGCTTCTATAGTTCCATCTTGACCAACAAGGCTATTTGGGGATGCATCTTTCTTAGCTTTTGTCTCACTAGATTTACTTCAAGATATATAGCTAGGTGGTGAACCGCAACTTCTAAATCAATCCCAGGCATGTCGAAATAGGTCCATGAAAATTTTATCTTTTTCTCTCTTAGGAAAGCATCTAGGAGTTCTTGTTCTTTCATCAAAAGTGCTTCTCCATAGAAGGTGATATGTGGCACTTCTTTTGTTCCTAGGTTGACTAGATTGCACTTCTCTACTAAGACTGCTAACTTCTCCTGATGAATTGTACTAAGAGGAAGATTGAATCCCTCATCCTTCGGTGCCTCAAAAAGGTTTTTACCATTGGATGTGTCCTTTATTTTTACTATTTTTGGGTCAGAGAGTGCCACAATGTGGTTTTCACTCAAATACCTAGAGATTATTCTCAGATTTTCACTTTTGCGACTGAGGGATTCAATCGTTTCTCCATACTAGGCATGTGTGTCCACCATGATGTGAAACCCAAATTTGTGATCTCCACATGGTATTGTATCCCGTAATCCCATGAATTCTGAGAGTGCCTCATCAATTTTGAATGTGTCCAAAATTGGTGGTCCTCATTGGTTGTAATTGATGAGTTAGGGAGAGACTAAGTTTATCTCATGGGTTTGGTTGTTTGACTCAAAAGACAGGGTACTAATCATGAGAAGCGAGGAATCCTTGAATAGCATGGGTAAGTCAATTATGGGATCCTCATCACTGCATACATCAATTATGTCAAAGGTAAAGTTATCTATGACTCAACCTGTGGATATTGGTAACTGAAGAGAGGATGTTGATAACTGAGGGGGGATTTTAACCTTTTTAATCGAGGCACCTTTTCCAAGTATGGTTACCTTCAGAGGGGTACATCTAAGGCCAATATTTTGCATACGCTTCTTAAGAATGAGAGGTACCAAAAGACCATTGTCATTCTATCCAAGTTTCTTGTTTCTATTATAGCCCATACCAAGCATCATTTGTAATCCTTTACTGCTCTCATCCACGGGAAGATCAGGCATGAGCCTTTCATCTTGGTACAACAAGCTTGATATGTTTTTTTCATCTACTATTTCTTGACTTAGGTCTCCCCAACATCTGAATCTAGAAGGGTCTACTTTGAAGGTTTGGGATGATGTTTCAACTAGTTGGGGTTGCCTGTGAAACCTAGGAGATTGAGGTAACTCTCCTATTATGAAATCACTTTTCTTCATTTTGTAATCCCTGCATCCATTGTCTTGGATAATGACCTTAATTTTAGAGATATCAAGAATGGCGGGTGTCTTTGTCTTAGAAGTGGAGGCTAAAGTAGTTGGGTCTACATATGGAGTTGTAGGGCCTTCATTATTCTTTGGGACTTGGGGGATTTTATAGTATTTTGCTTCCAGGTTATTGTAGTAATAAAAGGGTTTGGGATCATCATGGACTATGACCTCTTGGTTTTGATATGGGAATTTGACACACTGATGGAAGGTGGATGCGACAACTTGCATCCCATGGATCCATGGACATCCCAAGAGGATGTTATAAGGTAAATCAAGGTCAAGGACCTAGCATGTGGTTTCCATAATGGCTAGCCCTACTTGAATAGGGAGTTGAATACTTCCTTGAGACACTCTTTCCTAATCATCATATGCTCTGATTGTGATACCCTTACCCTTTTCAATGGAATCCTCAGAGAACCCTAGATTCTTTATTAGTTTGAGCGAATAGATATTTAGGCCTACACCCCCATCCACGAAGACCCTTTTGACTTTATTTTTATGAACCAGGACTTCAAGATGGAGTGCGGGATTCTGAGATCGTTGGGTGGGGAAGTTCTTATTGAAATTTTTTAGGATATTTGGGGTGGTGATGTGTCTAGCCATAGCTTGGAACTATTCAGCATCAAAAATTTTGGAGACGGTAGATGAAGCCAATGCTTCTTCTAAGATTTTTCTATGCACAAGTGAGATCTTCAATAACTCCATGATGGAGATCTGAGCGGGGGTTCTTTTCAACTACTCTAAGACATTGTAACCATTAGGAACATATTTTGGATTTGAGGTGGATGCCCTAGGTGGTTTTGATGACCCAACAATGGTAACTTTTCCACCACATGTGGTGACTCCACAATTAGCCTTGGCTCCCTTGATGTTAACAATAGTGACCCATTCATCTAGGGATGTGACAACATGATCATACACATGGTTTACATTGCCATACTTTGTCTTTCCATTGCTGTTCCCTTTGTTATGATTTAGCATCAGATTCATGTATATTTTAAGGTCTTGATTTTTAGTTGGTTGTTCAATGTTTATGACCTTATCATCGATGAGGTCTTAGATTATATTTTTCAACCTCATGCAACTGGTCATCATGTGCCCCTTGATCTTATAAAAATTGTAAAGGTGATTTTCATTGTACCATGGTGGTTTCACTTGGGGTTCTTGGTAATTCTCATAGATGGGGATTTTGATGAGATTCTCGTTTACCAACTTCTTCATGACCGATTCAATTGATTCCCCAAGGGCTGTGTATTTTTGCTTGGGAGGATATTTGTTTCACGAGGGTGGTCCCCCTTGATTATTCAGATTATTGACTTGATTATTGGGTGGTTGTTGTGATACTGTGTTGGCTTGGGTATTGTTTCAATTATTGCCTTGCGGTTTTTGGTATGATTACATGTTTTTTTTGGAGCACTGATTATGACCTTGGCATCCACCACACCATAATTAGTGACGTTTTTGTTCTTTTCCCATGTGTGAGGTTTCTTGTTGTAACTAGTGGATGGGCGATTGTCTTAATATTTTTGATATGTGGGTGTCCCCCTTGTGCAATAAGGGCTCTTTCGATGTTAAGTTCCTTGGGGGTCAAATGGTCGTATGTGGTGATACATTGCATCTTTAGATGGAAGGACAAAGTTTTCTCAAGATTGGAAATGATGGTGTAGATTTGTTGTTCCTCTGGCATGGTCCATTTTCTCTTGTTGGCCTTTAATTGCCATAATTGTAAGAAGGAAGCAAATGTTTCCCCTTTTGCTTGTTTAAGTGTAGATAGTTCCTCTAGACTCACATCCATGCCTATGTTGAATGCATAGTTCTTTATGAATGCATCCATGATTTCTTGAAACTTTTTTATTCCAAGAGGAAGGTGAGAGAACCATTCCATGGCGGACCCATCCAAACTTTGAGGAAATAGTCGCATTAGATATGTATCTTCGTATGCAAACTCCATGCAATGTACTTGAAATTCCCTAATGTGATCTTCAAGGTTTCCCGTCCTATGATACTTGTCAAATTTAGGGATTTCAAACCCCTTTGGGAACGGTACCATCACAAGGCTCCTGTCGAATGGATAGGGGCACAAATTACTTGGTGTTTTCATTGTTTCCCTTATTGGAGATCTAGCACTTGTTGTGAAAGCAATTTTATTTGTGTTGTTACGTCATTTTATGGATTGGGAGGTGGAGTGAATGTGTTTTGAGGTGGTTTGATTGTTTGGGTGATGGGTGGAGTGTTGGGTATATTGGTGGGAGTTTGTGGCAAGCTCTACTATTTGATCAATGCTTGTTGATATGCCTACAATTGTTGTTGTGCCAACAATGCTTGTTGTAGGTCTTGTTGTTGTTGGGCTAGTAATTGGGCTGCTTCTTGTTGCGCTTGGTACTGTTGCAGGGCTTGTTGATATGCTTGATGTTGATTTGCTTGGTATTGTGCTTGTGCTTGCACTTGTTGAGCTTGATATTGGGCCTATGCCTAAGCTTGAGCTTGTTGGGCAACTTGTGTAGCCTATGCAGCTTGTGCGGCTTGTGCAACTTGAGTTGCTTGTGCAGCTTCGGCAGCTTCGACAGCTTCTTGTTGTTGCAACAAAGCTTGAGCTTGGGTAGCCTATTTTGCTTGTTGTGCTTGTTGTGTGGCTTGTTGTGCCTGTGCTTGTTGAGCAACTTGTTGTGCAGCTTGTGTGTTTTGTGCTTGTTGGGCTTGGAAATGTTGAAGTTCCTTTTGATAGGCTTGTTGAGTTGCTTGTAATGTGATGCTATATTGGTTGGCCACGTTTGGTCTTGGTGGTGGTGGTGGAGGATTTGGAATTGTGTGAGTTGTTGTGATGAGAGGTGTCATTGAATTGATGATAGGGATTTGTGTGGTAGACAGTGTGATTGATATGCTTGGTCCTTGAGAGACCATATTTATGGATGGTGTAGTGATGGCTTGGGTTGTTTGGATTATTTCCACTTATTGTTGCGATATCAGTGGCATGATCAGAGGATTTGGTACGATAGTTTGATTTATAACTGGAGGATTGTTTGGATTTTGTTGATTGAGGAGTGGTAAAGGGGATTGCCCCAAACTGAGGAGGGGTGTGGATTTTAATGGTAGAGGTGGAAACGGTGGAAAGATGGGTGGTGTGTTCCCTTGAGGAAATGATGATGATGAGGGTTCAAAGATTCCCCCTTGTCCAAATAGCCCACCTTCTCCTTGCGAAGTCATATGGAGAGAGGTTTGTGTATTAAGTGGATATGTCAGTGTTGTGTTGAAAGAGGATGGGTTGGTGGGGTCATGAAAGATAAGTACAATGTATGGGTGTAGTGTATTTTGAGGAACAGATTGACCCAAGATGGAATTTGCATACAAATATTGGTTGTTAACAAGGGGATGTGTTTGAAGAGCATGAAGTAATGAGCTTCCCTTATTGACAATAGGTTGAGTTGGAGCAATGGATGATGTGATTTGTGGGATGGTTTGAGTGATGCTTTGGAATGAGGGTGCGAATGAGACTAGGGGCATAATCCCAAGAGGTTTCTCCACAATGGTGCTTACATCATAGTCGGCAGGGAGTTTAGCCCCTTCTTTTACCAATTCTAGTACGTATTGTGAAGGATTGAGCCTCATCATGGCATTGAAAATTTTGTGGTTTTCGGGATTTTGGACCATTTCAATAATTTCATCTTGAGTCATCCCTAGAACATTGTTGGTTATTTCCTCCACTTGGCCACCTTTTTCTTGAGGATGTTGTGGAAGTGGAGGAAGATTGCGCATGGGATTGCTAGACCCAATGGCATTGATTTCAAGTGTCGTTTGACTCAAGTCACTCAAAGTGGATGTTTCTTTGTTCATTTCCATATTCTTCTTGTGTTGAGATCTAGTTTGGACGATAAAATAAGGATCATTTTTTAGGAATGTGGGAGGTAAACCTCTAACTCCTTGGATTGATCTAAACTTTATGTACAAAAAAATAAAGTCTAAGATATTAAGCATCAAGGGATGGTGATGAGATAATGAAAGGATGAATGATTGGTGAATGTTTGAACTTTTAAGAGACCTTGACGGAGATACTAGACTTTAAGACTTTTGGGTTTGATGTTGGATTTGATTTTGGATCTCGATTTTGATTTGGTTTGATTTGGTTTTGATTGGATTTGGTTAGTATGGTGAACTCATAAACTCTAAGAGGTTGGATGTTGTCCTAGAGTAAACTTGTCCACAAGGTGATAATTTAACTAAGTGTATAAAGAAGGATTCATTTACACACACCTAGTCAAACAAGATGATTTTGATTTGGTTTCAAAGGATTTTCCCAAAGTCTATTATGAAGGATTTTTTCAAGATTTCTAAGGGTTGTTTGTGAGATGATTTTGATTTTGATGTTTGAGGGATGGATGAGAGTTTTGATTTTGATCCTAAGAGACTTATAGAGACTTTTTGTTTACTAGACCTAGGTGTTGAAGAACATGCTATACTTCTTATGTGAGATACTCAAACCTTTGAAAAAGTCTTAGATTTTGACAATAGTAAAATGAATACAAATTGGGATTGTTCTTTGATGCACGTTTGTAAAAGTTGAAGACCAATCTTTCTCTAAATTCGTAAAGCATAGACAAATGTTTCTTGAGAGATTTTTGACTAAGACCTTTGGACTTGGTTTTCGGATTTTGATCTTTGAGGAAATCATTTGGAACAACACATGTGTGGGGTTCAATTGTTTCTTATCTTTGATTAATGAGTTCTTTTTACCACAAACACTTTCTTGCCTTATATTTTCAAACTAAATCTCTAATGTCCCAATTTCTTCTCATCCCACAAGGTCCATTATGTGGAAATCAAGGTAATAGTTCCCTAATGTTGACTTTAGTGAGAGAAAATTGAGATATAAATTCAAATGCTTAGAAGCCTCTAAGGATAGAATCCCTAGGGAAAGTAATAGCACTTGGATTTTGTCAAAGGTATTTGCTTTCTCTAAAGGGTTTGAAATTTGATGATCATGGTTGAATGTTTGTTTTCCAATGTTTTAAATCCAAGCAAAGTGTTTTGATTCCAAGATAATGCACAACCCTATGGATAGACAAGAGACAATATTTGTTGAATCCTCACTTGGATAAATCCAGCTGCGCTTATTCAAAGCAGATGACTAGAAGCTTGACCACACTAGCTCCCCTCCACGACACACACTTCTTGGGTCAGCCAAACTTCAATTCTCATGAATCTCCCATGATGAATTTCTCATCTCTACAAAGACCTGTAAAAATTTGGGGTGGCTTCAAAGGTCCGACCTCTTGCACCAACAAATAGAAAGGATTTTGGCTTCTACACAAATTGGTTCTTAGTCAAGGTGATCAAGGACATGGCACCTTGCGAGCATCCAACAAACCACTAAAGGATTTAATCGATCCTACTAGGGGTGCTTATACTTTTTAAGGAAGTATCCCATTTTGAAAGACACTGTATGACTAAGGCCTACATACCATGAGGACTTGATAGATTAGTCCTATCCATTTGTATACCGGCCCAAGTGAAAAATTGGTTGGAATCACCTTCGAGTTCTCCTTTTGGATGTGTCTCTTAGGTAGGCCCCTCTAAAGGGTAAACAAAAGTGAGAAAACACATCTGTAGTTTGATCAATCCTTGTTTATGTGAACAAAGAGAGAACACATGCATATACTTAACTCACACTAGCAAGATTTTGTTCAATTTTAAGTGCCCAAATTGAAGTGTGGAGGAAATCTTTTATACAACTTAATATCACCAAAAGACTTTTTATTCTCAAGATCGTCGCGAAGTGTGAGAGAAGTGCATGTGCCTTTTAAATGATATTACTCTGTAAAAGAGATTACAAAACACAAAATAGACATGTTCGGTTTAACCTCAAAAGCAATAATGGATTCTTTTTAAGCACCAAGATGAAGTGTGAAGTTTGATTTTTCAATTTTTAGATCCAAAACCAACTCTAGTAAGTTCCTAAAGTTCTTTTTAATCCCTTTGATTGTTCGTTTTAAGCCCAAATGAAAATTATTTTGAGTCCTAAAAACTTAAAGAGAACAAAGCCTTAATATAGGGATTATAATTGTTCCCCAAAGTGTTTAAAAATACTTATTACAATAAAGAGAAAATGTCATAAGAAACCTTTGTCTTCATTTCCTCCCTTCCCTTTTGATCACTCTATCCTACAAAAACTGATTAATCCATAGAAAATAGAACCACAAAATAGATTAGAAGTGCAAATTGATCAAAGACAAAAACCACATGTTAAAAATAACTTCAAGGTTGACTTTTACCCCACCCCAACGGCGCAATCCGCGAAGGCGTCATAGTTTGAAAGAAAGATGAGAAATTAGAGCTTGTGCATACGGATGTATGGGGACCAACTCAGGTATCTTCTCTTGGTGGCTCTCAATATTATGTTGCATTCATTGATTATGCAACTAGGAAGGTATGGATTTATTTCCTTATGTAGAAATCTGATGTATTTGAAACTTTTAAAAAATGGAGAAGCTTGGTTGAGAAAGAGATGGATAAAAAGTTAAAATATCTTAGATTTGATAATGGTAGTGAGTATTTCAGCAAAGAGTTTGAAGATTATTGTTCCTCAAATGGTATTCGTGGGTAGAAAAAAATTCCATGGACTCCATAGGAAAATGGAGTGGTTGAGCGCATGAACAGAACAATAATGGAGTGTGCACAGACTATGAGATTGCATGTTGGGCTACCTAAATAAACATGTGGGCAGAGGATGTAAACATTGTTGTTTATTTAATTAATAGAGGTCCCTCTAATTCTTTGGGTTGTGGTATTCTAGAGGAAGAATGGACAGGTAAGAAGGTGAGTTATTCTTTTCTCAAGACCTTCAGTTGTGAAGCATTTGCACATGAAGATTCTTAAAATAGAACCAAGCTTAATGCAAAATTAAAAAAAATGTATATTTGTTGGATATGAAATTGATGAATTTGGTTATAGGCTTTGGGATTTTGAAAATAAAAAATTTGTGAGAAGTAGAGATGTCATATTCAATGAGAAAGTGTTGTACAAAGATCAGTTGTAGCAGCATGAGAAGAAAGAAAATGATTATGTAGTGTTGGATGATACACCAAACAGTGATGTTTCAGTGGTTCCTCATGCTCCACAACAACAACAACAACAAATACCACAAACTCCAGTGAATGTTAGACAATCTTTAAGGATATGTAGACCTCTAGAAAGATTTTCTCTCTTTGTATTATATTTTATTAACTGATGTTGGTGAACTAGAATGTTATGATAAAGTTATGTGGGTGGATACCAAGGTTCAGTGGGAGCATGGAATGAAAGAATAAATGGACTCCTTGTTGAAAAATTAGACTTGGGAATTATGCAAGTTGCCTACAGGTAAAAAGGCTTTACCAAAAAAATGGGTTTATAGGTTGGAAGAGGAGGATGGAGGTAAGAAAATATTTAAAGCCAAATTAGTTGTAAAGGGATTTGCACATAAAAAGGGTATTGATTTTGATGAAATATTTTCTCCAGTTGTTAAAATGACTTCTATTCATACTGTTTTAAGTATTGTGGTTGCTGAAGATTTGCATTTAGAACAACTTGATGTTACAATAGCCTTTCTCCATGGTGATTTTGAAAAGGAAATATACATGGAACAACCACAAGGATTTGAGGTCAAAGGTTAGGAGACATTGGTGTGAAAATTGAAGAAAAGTTTATATGGCTTGAAGCAAGCATCTCGGCAATGGTATATTAAATTTGATAGCTTTAAGGCTAAGTAGGGCTATAGTCGATGTAATGCAAACCATTGTGTTTATTTTAAGAGGTTGGATGATGATAGCTACATTATTTTATGTTTATATGTTGATGATATGCTTGTATTAGGGTCTAACATGGATCACATAAAGGAGTTAAAACACTAGTTAGAAAATTCATTTTCTATGAAATATTTGGGGGCAACAAAATAAATCCTTGGTATAAAGATTACAAGAGATAGGAAAAACAAAAAATTGTTTCTATCTCAGGCTGATTATGTTGAAAAGGTGTTACTAAGATCTCATATGGAGAATGAAAAAGTTGTCAGCACACCTTTGCCCAGTCATGTCAAATTGACTAAGGATATGTGTCCAAAGACACAAGAGGAGGAAGAAAATATGTTTAAGGTACCATAAGCTTTAGCTACACGAAGTTTAATGTATGCCATGGTATGCATGAGACTAGATATTGCACATGTTGTAGGAGTTGTTAGTAGGTATATGAGTCATCCTGGATTTGAGCATTGGAATGCGATAAAATGGATTCTCGGGTATTTGAGAGGTACATCCAATAAATGTTTATATTTTGGGGGCTCTAATACTAATTTAAAAGGCTATTTTGACTCAGATTTGGAAGGGGATATAGATACCAGGTAGAGTACCATAGGTTATGTATTTACAGTTGGTGGGACAACAATGATTTGGATTTCTCAGTTGCAAAAGGTGGTTGCTTTATCCACCATAGAGGTAGAGTATGTTGTTGCAATATAGGTGACAAAGGAGATGATATGGCTGCAACTTTTTATGGAAGAGTTGGGAAAACAACAAGCTGAAAATTACTTGTTTACAGACAGCCAGAGTGTTATACATCTTGCAAAGAATTATGCCTTGCATTCTAAAACCAAACACATACAGTTGAGATATCATTTCATTCGGTCAATGTTGGAGGATGGACAGGTAAAGATGGAAAAGATACATACAGATGCCAATCGAGCAGATATGTTTATGAAGGTGGTGACAAGGGATAAGTTGAGCTCCTCTTCAGCTTTAGTTGGCCTTCAAGGTTGAATTCAAGTATAATAGAGCAGCAGGGTCCAAGGTGCTTATTTCCAGTGGGAGCTATAAGTGCAGCAGTGTCATCCAGGATCAGTCTCCAAGTGGGAGATTGTGTTGGTGTGTAGCTTGATCAGTCTCGAAGTGGGAGATTGTTGGTATGTGGTGACTAATCATGCTATACTATACACTCTTCATGTATCCTCGCCAGGGTCCGAGGACAAGCCGGGCCCCAGGCAGGGGTTTGGGGGTGGTAGCCCCCGAGAAAAATAATGTTCCCTATGTTTTCACATTGTCACTGAAAAAGGAAAAATCACAAAAAAAATTTTACTTTGTAGAACTCTAATCTGGAAGCTTTTAAGCTTGTTATAAGGGGTTGGGATGAGAGTTACAGTATGATAAAAAAATATGATTATTCGTGAGATTGTAATAAATTTTGCACTAGATAATAAAATCATGGGATGGTTTTGGTTTTGTGGATGTAGCCCGGATTGGGTGAACCACGTTAAATTCTCTGTGTTAATTTTTCTGTGTGTGTTTTATTCCTCTATTTATTGATTAAATCTACATTTAATTGTTAGATATTTTCCTCCTAACCCTAACAACCACCACATACTATCATGTCAAACTATCCTTTGACTTTTAGCAATGTGGTTTATTCACTCTAGGGTTGTCCACTTGTAAGGCTTTAATAAAGGCTATCTAAAGAGAATAAATGTGACAGTGGAAAAAACCGCTTATATTACTACCATACTCATGGTTTTCCACTGATATCTTATGGTTTTCAACTACTTGGTTATGAAATACTGCTCCTACTTCTAGACTACCTCTTCTCAACTATCATTTTATTTGCTTTGTTCTATGGTGTTTATGTACCAATCATTTCACTCTTCATACATTATGTTTTCCTTGAGTTGTATCTATGATATGAGGGGACTTCTATGTCTATTCTCAACATTGTTTTATTTATTTCTATGTATTTTTGCAAGCACCAAAACATCTACTCATAATATTTTACCTCTAACATTTGGAAATCATTGTAGGTCACTATCCTAGTTGACCATGATCTACCTTAGCCATTGCTACCATATGGGGATTTTAGTTAGGGTTTAGACAAAGGGTTTATGACCTTTCAAATGGTCTTGCAAAGCTATGTGAATAGCCCCTTGAATCAAATTAGCAATCTTGAAGGTATTTTAATGGATACCAAAGAAACTATGTAATAATTCATGGATTACCTCATTGAAAACCATATCTAGGTTTTGATATTTTTTCCTTTATGGTGACTTGACTGCATTTTACCCCTTATGCTATTGAAAGTTGCCTTTATTTTCCTTAATATACCACTTAACATTGATGCCTTTTGTAAACCTTTTATTGTTGCTCCTTAAGAAATGTATGTCATCTACCATAGTGATTATCCTTTGATTGGTTGTTGAAGACTTATGACTGCCCTTTGTGACTTTTTAAAACTATTTTTTCTCTTTGACTTCACAATCATAGGAGTGATTATTTCCCTTATGGAGAACTATTCATATCACCTTCTAGGCTACTGTTTGATCATTGTCCACTTTTATTATGCATTTATAATATTCAACATGATTGTCCTTACATGCCATGATTGTCCTTTTGTATGTGTGTTACTCTTTGCAAGAGCTAATAGATAGCATAACGTCTTCAACTTGACCATTTCATTATTTTTTCACATTTTGTCATGATTCCTTTAGACTATCAACTACTTATTACCACAGTTGATATTGCAACTTTGTCACTCATTACACCATCATCATGAATCCCATAACACAACCCCTTCAAGTTTAGTTCATGAAGTTTCTATAGAGAACAACATACAAAACTAGAGACAATCCTGATATAACAAGGAAAACGTATAGGTGAATGTGCTCCTTTTGAGTTCACTATCTAATGACTGTGTCCTTCACTTGCTAACCTTGGATTGTCATTACAGTTTTGATAGTCCCTTGGAACATTTTCTAGATCTATCCAATGACACTTAAAGCCACAAGCAACTTCCCTTTACATTTGATTGTACCACTATTCATAGCCTTTTGTATGATTGTATAGTCCTTTATCTTGCAATATACCTCTTCACTCTCCTAGAAAATGTGAATTAAACTCCCCCCATCACTGCTCCTTGTCTGCTCTATGAATATGTGTAATTTTTTATCCTAGTGTCTTCTTTACTTGTGGTGACCTCCTTTTGAATGACCTTGTGTTATTATTTTTGCTCCATCGTGCTTTTGGAATGAATTCCCTTATAAAAAGTGTTCCTTGGTTTCTCCACATGGATTTTTAGTTCTTCACAAATTTAGTTCATTTGATGATTCCATAACAATAGGAATGGAAGGATCTATAGGAAGTTTGAAATTTGATTGTTTTACAAATACTAGTGCCATCTATAGTCATGATTTTACTTCAAAAGATATCAATTCCTCATCTAGTTAGAACAAACACCTTTATGATTCTATCAGTCAAAATATCAATAACACCATAGGAATCTTTGCTACTTTTAAAATACCTTCAAGAATTATTGTAAAGATCTTAGTTGTTTTATGGGCTCATAATTATTGGTTTTTAAAGATATTTGTAATAAAATTGCATAAATATTATAACATAACCTCAAACTTATTCCTCTTTTTTGTTTATTGCAGAAGGTGTAAGACTCCATTTCATTCATTGATCTTGCAATCTTGAACATCTCTATCATCTTGATTTGATAGTACACAGGTGTGCTACATGATCATTATGTTGACAAGATAAATGGATTAAAACCTTTTTGAAATCCTTTTCAAAACTTGCATCTCTTCTTATTCCAATAGTGAACTCTTGAAATGACTTCCACAGGGATCTTTATGCTGCCTTAAACCTTGTACAACTATCCAAGCTTCTTCATAATTTTCATGTGCATGATTCTTCCTAAGTGAAAAATGGTAACTACCAAAGTGTTTTAAACTATTTTCATGGCTTTTAAGCACTCCATACTACTCCATAAATAACTTGACCATCGTAGTATCCTAGAAAAACTCTACTCTTCTTCTTCAACGCGATCATTCAAGACAAGAAAATAACCAAACCCTAGAAAGGCTCAAACTAGTTATGACAGGAACCAAACTCTAACCAAAATGAAACTTCCCTCCAAATATTAGATGCACGTGGAAATGACAAGGTCAAGGTGTTCTTGGCACTATTAAGGATTTTAGAAATCTAAGAATATTTAAAACAAAATACACTTTATTAAAGCCTTTTCCCCTTTAAAATGTTTTAACACCCCAAAAATTTAAATAGCTACATGGTGTAACTCTTTAGACCATTTTTCAAAATAGATTAACAATCTTGGTGACCTTTGAGGGAGTTTTTCTTGCTAATACTTGTAAGATTGGTGGCCTTATATCCATTGGGAATAGGAGTCAAAGAGAAAATGAGACAAATTGAAAATCGGGCTTGACTACAACTATAACACCTTAGAACAACTAACTAAAACACCTAAACTAGACATCAACTAATTGTGCTTCAACACTTGGAGAAAGCAACACCTAAAACATTGTGGATCACTACACAATGTAGAAACTTCAATAAATCTTTATCATCATTGAATAATTTCCAATTGTAGATATAGTCTAAAACAAAAGGCCTTGTTTTCACTTCAACCTTGGATATTCTAGAAAATATAGTATCATTAGGTCTAAGGGAAATATTAAAAAGATATATGCCATTGCATTTTTAGACCTTTCCATCTAGTATATAGAAAAGGCATCAAACATATATATAGTATCTCAAACAACATTGTATTGCTTTAATCTTTTATTTTTAGACACACATTTTTCTCTTATTTGGGATACCACTAACTCAAATTCCCCTATAACCCTAAGTTTCTTAATATTATGTTTGATGGCCATATTAAGCCTTAACACTAATGCCTCATATTTTGAAACATTATTTGTGCATTCAAACTTTAAAAAGAATGAATATTTGTAGGACTTATCATTTGGTGATATAATAATCACCCCAACACTTGGTACTTATTTTGAACATGCTCCATAAAATACATGGACCACATCATTTTGTTGAACATGTCCCTTTGCTTCTTGATCTAGGGGTGCAACTTTATCTTTCTTAGATGAAGAATCTTTAATTATAAAGTTATCCATATCAATATCAATGAAACACACTTCTTCATCTAGTTGTAGATCTTCAACAAGAGTAGATATCTTTTCTCTATTTAACTTCAAATTATTTCTATTGATAGGGATCATGACATAAGAAAATTTTAGCTACATACTTCCACCAACAATTGTAGACCATTTTCTTGACAACATCCCATACTGAGGTGGGATATCTGCTACAGTTACATTCATCATGAATTATTTCTCAAGGTGATCGGTTTGAATTGCACATCCTTCATAATTTCCATCATGAGTACTTCCTTTAAATCTATAGCAAAGCATTTTCCATGTGCTTTACTAACTTGCAGTCCTAGCTCCTTCATGATTGTCAGAGGCATAATGTTTATGGGAGCTCTTGAATCTATCATGCAATTCCTAATCAATTTATTATTTATTTGCAAGGTAAAATAGAAAGAATCTACTTGAGTAGGGAACTTTGTTAAATTTTCGCCCAAGTACACCTAAGGTACTTCAATATTTGTCTCTTATTTTTTAACCTTATTTAATTACCTTTTACCCTTTTACATAGGGTAATAAACTTTTTCTCATTTGAAGAGGCTATAGTTGCACCATTGAGAAGGGAAAATAACTTCTCTTTATGTTCTTTGATCCTTATCATTTCTAGTAGAGGAAAAAACACCTTGATTTGTGAAAAAACCTATGGAATATCCACAAATACATAATTTTACATACTATAATTCTTGTAATTAGGTGTGACAAGATCAATAACCTTTTCTTTCTCATTTTTTATACCAATTTTCTAGGAACATGGGGCATTGTATTTTTCTTGTTATATCCTTATCTTCTCATATTTTGACTTTATGATAGGTGAAAAAATATAATTCATAGGCCTCTCAAGACCTTTTCCTTTATTTTCTATGTTCCTATCCTTCACTTCAGACTTTTCCTTTTGCCTAATAGGAATATGTTCCTTTACCTCATTTTTGTTCTCCTTTATGAAGATTTTATGTGCTCTGCCTTGATCATTATTGACTATTTTATCCCTCAAGTTATAATTACTCTTTACTTGAGAAATAGCAACATCATTCAATGCTTTGATCTCCCCCTCAAAATATCTTCTTAATCTAACATTAGAATTGGAAGTCTCAATATTATGCACTTCAACCTGTCCTTCTTCACTATCAAAAAATACCTGTTGATGGTATTCATAGTTTTGATATATTCTATCATAAATATTGTATAAGTATATCCTTCATCAGAATAATACTCTTCTCCTATAGAGCACAGTTTGGTTGACATCATATTGACCTCATGATTTTCATTTTGATCATTTTCACAATCATCACAAGGATTGGAATGATCCTCAAAATATTGTGAGACCATACACTATCTAGGGGAATGAATTAATTGGCATGCTATACACCAAGGATTATTCTCAAAGATATTTACATTATTTATTCATAGAGGATCAAGAGTCTCTCTATTAGAAACTACTTTTTGGTTTTCTTAAATAGGTTTACCATTGTGCCAATTGATATTGTAAGGTTGGTTAGATAGTTTAGGAATTTTGTCTTATTTTTGGTAATTAGGTTTTTCATGAAACAAACCATTCTCATTTTTTGACACATTATAGCTTAAGTCTTTAAGAGCACTCTTTACCTTTTCAAGCTTATCTTTAGATGAAGGGACTTTGGTTTATTATCAATTTGGATTCTACAAGATTTTTATATCATCTCTCTTGCTTATCTTCTGAGATGCTTTTCTATTACTTTCAGTATGCATTGTGATCTTGAAAGAATATCTCAAAGAATGATGATCCTTGTCTCTTAATTCATAGCCCATTTTGGAATCATAAGCATTAAATTATAGGAACAAACATGAGTTCACTAGGTCTCATGTACTATGAAATTTTGTTCGTGAACTTAATAAACCTAGTATTCAAATCACAGATAGATTCATTGTATCCCTTTGTAATATTGGTGAACTCATTTATAATGAATTTGGCATCAATTTTATCACCATTGAATATTCTCTTAAATTCATCCAATGACCCAATACTTGTATTAGGTAGGACTCTATACCAATCTTTTGCATCATAAACTAAATACAACATAAATAACTTCATTACCAAATCCTCATCCTCTACATAAAATCCATCTATTAGATTTAAGAAGGTTCTAAGATGATCTTCCCTTGACAATGCATCATCACCATGTAATCTAGATAATACATTTCTAACATCATTAGGCAACATATTAGGGTATCTAGGGATACCAATGAAATTGAACTGCCTATATCCTTCTCACTACAAAGGTCTTCTAGCTTGGAAGTTTCCCACAATAGGATTTACTTGAGGAATAATTTGAGCATTCTAGTGATTTACAACATTATGGCTCCTTGGTAGATTAAAAATTTTCCCACCCATTTTACCACCCACATTTGGATTATACTATTGGTAATTTCCATAACCCCCCATATTTTTCTAGATGGTAAACTTATTTGAGTCTATGAGCTAGGCTAGGGTACATCTTGGTTCAATGGGGCACTTGTTGAGGCATAAGAAGTTTGAATTATTCTTTGTTGAGTATCTAATGTGATGATATCTGCTAATGGTGTATTTTAGGCTGAACTTGTAGGAATATTTTGGAACTACATATTTCTAGAAGGAAATGTTTGGAACTAGAACTAGAGATAGATGGATCTCCTGACCCATAAGAAAGTTTTAGAGCATCTATTATCCTTATTAAATCATCTCTTATCCCAATATTTTTCATTCTCTCTAATTATTCCTTAGGGTATTCAACTTCCTTCAACAAATTTCCCTTAGCTTGAGGTTGTTTATTAGATGTAAAGGCATTTTGTGATGACATATTAACTTGTGGATTGCTATGTAAAATTTCATGGGAATTTGGGGTAATCAAGCCTGAGAATAAGTTACTTGTTTGGTTTGATGGTTTATTTGTAATTTTTTTTGGAACATATGTGGTTACAACCACAGTAGGAGAACTGACTTGTGCATATAAATCTTCTCTGAGGTCATAATCTCTTAGGATATATTCTCTTTCTCTCTTAGGTTGTGCCATGAATACCTCATACTCTAACAATAATCTCTCATCTCTCATTTATTCAATATTCATTTTATGTCTTTGGACATTATCACCTAGTATAGGTGTTGTTAATGTACATTAATTGTACAAGTATTGACAAGGGGTTTTGAAGACTTACCTATGTCTCTTTCTCTCCATGTTTGTCTTTGATATTGGAGCTTACTTGCTAGCTTTCTTATAGGATTTGTACTGAATAAAGATCTTCTTACATCCATATTTTATGATAAATCTATTTTTTTACTTTCATTAACAAGGAGATCTTTTAGAGTTGCCACCCACAAGTGGGAATAAATATTTTACAAATTTGTAAGAATTGAACAACAAACACAACCAATTGTGTGTATAAGGATTTTTAAACCACAAAGGACATTCAATATAATACTTTCTTAGATTCTAAAGAAGAAACTATTGGACTATAAAATTTTATGTATGCTCCCCAATAGAGTTTCCAATCTATTGGTTTATTTTTTATTTCCAGCTAATTTTTGAAATTATCTAAAGAATAGCCAATTCTTATACTCAAAGATTACAAGTAATTGGTCAATGAATAGGAGATTTATTTCATAATTTTATCCTTTGCACTTTAGGTTCTACAAGACCTAGGAGGGCGATCCTTAACAATATAAAAATGAAATTACACTTAATTCATATCAAGATATTGTTTCATAAAAATATTCTCATGAAATATGCCAATAATTACAAATAGATCTTCTTAATCAGATAGATTCTTGGAGACTTTGGCATTACTAGCTTTGAGAACATATGCAACACTTAAATAAAAAACTAAAAAATAATTTTATTTTTTATTTTTAATAAATGACCATAAACATGTAACTAGAATTCACACTTAGATTGGTGCCTTAAATCCTTGCTAACATATTCAAAAGAAAATGCAAGTATTCAATGAACAGAAAACTAAAAACAAATTCAATTATATTATTTGAAATTAGACTTATAACCAATTCTTCTTAACAATCCATGAACATGTTAAAAATATCAATATTTCAAATATAACAATCAAATTTATTACTTTAGAAGAAGCTATATAAAAAACAATCACTTGCACAACAAGGTAAAGATGAACTTGATTGATCCTTGATCAATTTTGTACATAAAAGTAGTAAAATGTATATTTGGAGAATCGATTATGAATCTATCATAATATATTCATATCTTTTGAAAATTGTAGATTGATCTAAAAAAAAATTATACTTGCATTCTCATTCCTTCCATGGAAAACCTAAATCAGACTAGTACAAACCTAAGATAGAACTTTCTTGCTTACAAAATTCTAAGATCCTTTAAAAATGGCTTGAAAATCCCTTTTGCAGAAACAAGGGAGCAACAAGCTTAAATCCATTGACAGATGTGAAATTTTCAATTGACAATCTTTTCCAAAGGATAAAAAAATAGTACAATTGTTTGCACAAGACAAATAGTACATCATTAGAAGACAAAATAGTAGTAGAAGTCATTGCAAAAGATATTCCATGATATGCATGATGAGAAAAAATGGGGATGGCACATGATTATTTAGTTGTACTTCTCCATCCATGTTGCAAATGTATCTTCTAAAGGTCATAGAGATGTCAAAATTCTTATGATATGAATCAAATGAGAGGAATATTCTTCCTTAGTCCACTTCTTTACATCATTAGAAAATTTACTAAACCTTCCTCCAAATTTATCAAGTTATCTAAAGTAGCATTTAATTTGTTTATGTCAATATCTTCTACAAAAATAGAACCTAATATAGAAGATAAAATATTACTAAATTTAACCCTTCGCACCTTATATTCCTTTACCCCTCCAAAATTAGACAAAATTTTAGGCATAATTCCATGCTCAAGGTCATTAAAGAATTCAAAGGATCACTCCATAGCAATTTGAGAAATGGCATGCATGGCCATGTTGTCCTCAATAGTGTTTTAATTTTCTAAAATTATACTTAACTCAATTGGAGCATGAACATCAAAATTTTCTCTTTTAGACATCTTTTCAATTAGCCACTTCCTTGGGCACCAAACATCTTGGGTTCTCTTAAGCATGGCCTTCAATTGGAAATGAATAGTGTGAGCAATAGTAATTGCATTATATTAATTCCATGCATTTTCTAGGTGGCCCAAAATGCATGATATCCTTTGACCAAATAATCTATCGACAATCTCTGTGAATTTCTCTTTTTTCTCCACCTTTACCTTCTTTACCTTCTTTTTTGCTTCTTTTCTCTCTACGAGATCCTTCTTCAAATTTCTTATATCCAAAGCAAGGGTTGCCTTCTCTTGAATCTCTATATCTCCTACCATAATTTGAGGAGATGGAAACAATCCACTAACAACATTTACCTATTCTTGCAAATTTAAACTTAAAGTGTTTACCTTAGCAATTTATGCTTCTAATTTCCTTATTGCTACCTCTTTAAACATAGTTGTGTTTAAAATTAGTGTTGTTGCTCCAAGATCACTTGTATCCCCCAATCTCTTGACAATTAAATTCCTAGTCAATTGATTTGTGTCATCTATGACCTGAGGTTTGTTGGTTTCAGAAAAGATTGAACAAATAGCCAAGTCTCATGCCTTGGGTTAAAGCCTAATCCAAAATACAATACATTAGCATGTTCTTCTGATGATAATAAAGAGTCATATCCCTCTTGTCTTCTAATTGTATCAAATTAAATTGTAGATAATATGTCCCACCCTAGCAGTATCAAATGTTCACTCTTACTAATAATCCACTCCCCCTTTTCTTGAGTCATTCTCCATGTTTGCATTAAATTTTTATCGTATCTCTACTACATTTTGATCATTATTGTATTTTGTTATCCTTGTCTTGGATTCCTCATTTTTCAATATGAAAACCTTTCCTTTATTATTCAAGAGGAAGTCCTTAAATTCCTGAGTGGTGATGAATTTGTCATTTGACATAAATTCTATGCATGCCAAGGCCCTAACATCATCAACCACATGTCCACCAATTTTAAAGTTTATTAGAATCCTCTCATTAGAGGTTCAATCAACCATAATCCTAGCTAGTGGTTGCACTACTTCCCACATATCTGAATCATTAGGAAACTCATCTAGATCTAGAGGTAGTCCACGAAGGACTCTTTTGTGGGAGCTATTTGTTGCAGTGGTGTGATTTGTTGGGGGCTTGATTGCTCCATTGCCTGAGAAAAAAGGCTAGGTTTATCCATTTGAGATACCTTCAAAGGCACATTAGCTAAATTTTTTTTTCATTATCCAACATTGTCATGATTCTAAGGACTATATACTAAATCTCTATGTGTGATCCTTTATAAGAAGGATCTACCCCCTTCCTTGTCACCTCTAAAATTTAAATCTTCACCCATTGTTCTCTTCTTTTTATAGTCTCAAACTCATAAGATAAATTCTTAATTAAATCCTTAATTGGATCATATTCATGAATAAATGCAACAAGTTTATATTAGATCCAAGCATCATGGATGCGATGCTCAGGATCACATCTCCTTACTTTATTCACCTTCATTTTATAAGGTGATGAGCCCTAGAAATTTCCAATTTCCTTGGTTTAGTTTCATGTTTTTATCTTATTTCTAATAAGCTAAAAAGACATTTTAAAACTTTTTTCATATACTAAGTATTTCAAAGAATTTGAAGATGATATATTATATTAATCAATGAGTGTTTGAAATTTGAATGTCTATTGGATTTAGAAAAAATTTATGATTAATTATAATTGCTAACGATGAAAAATACCTTATGAATAATACTAACCCTTGCAATGAAGAACCTGTCAACCCACAACAAAATGATTCTCAACCCACAATAGAAGGATGACAATTCAACATAGCAAGAGGATTCGGTCACCTACAGTATGTGCATATTTATAGAGGAAGATACAGGTGATGGTTTGAGGATGTGAACACAAATATCCATGTGTCATTACATCCCTTCAATAAACTATGAAGGAAGAAGAGCTATGCTCTAACAAGGGCTAGCAGTTATAATAAATATTGCCTTGTTATGCACATTCTCTAGTTATAATGGTCCTCTTAATTAGTGTAGAGTCCTTATCAAACTTTTACACTATTGCTTTCACTTGTTATTTTTTCATTAAGATAAAGACCTAGCCTTCTTCTTATTTTCTTCAGAGATTTGATAGTTATTCATAGTTTTTTTACAATTTCTGAATAAGAGGACACTCACAAACCCTATATATAGGGATACTCTTATGAGAGATCAAATAGCTAGATTTTTGTATGAAATTAGATTGAATATCAGATTTGTTATACTCTTTTCTAAAGCTCTATGTATGTTCATGTTGCAATAAAGAAAGGATATTTGAATTGCATTATTTTCTAAGTTAGTAATTGAAAAGAGATATTGTAGATTACAACAACTCAAGCAAGGGCCACTCGGGGTACTATGGAATCCATGTTAGCTTAGATGATTAGTTATATTGTGAGTTGTAAGTTTTGAATTATAGTTTTTAGTTTACATTACGTTGAATGTTATATTGTAATTTTTGAATTGAAGTTTTCTAATTTAAAATTTTAAATGCTATTGTAGACACTTAAAATTATCCTGAATGGTATTACACACTTGATTTGGTCACTAACATCATTTCATCCTAAAATTCATCCTCTTTTCACTTGTTTGATTAAATAAGCCAAGTTATTTTATTAAATGCATCATTTTCATCTATTAATCTAATTGATCTAATTAGGTTAATTCACCCCCTTTCACCTTCACCTTTCATCCTGTTTAATTGAATAAATCAAATTATTTAGTTTAAACACATTAGGTCTTCTCATTTAATTAAATAGTCCTAAATCATTTAATTAAATGTCATTTGAATCCCTTTTCATTAAATAAACTAATTATTTAATGGAAATCCTCAAATTCATCAACTTGCACAATTAAAACTTGGTTTTAATTAACCAATTACTAATTTTCCTCACCCATCCACTCGCATAGGGAATATTCTTCCATTTGGCTCCAAAAATGGAATATTATTTCCTAACAAACTTTTGAAGTTGTTAGAAAGTGTGTTTGTTTGAATCATTATGAGACCCTGATTGTTTCTTTGATCCATGTGATCTTTGATTCTCATCCATTTATAAGAATCCTTAATCCATGTCTTCACCCTTGATTCCATCTTGACCATTGATTGGTCCTTTTCATCTTGACCCTTGATTCTTCATTTGCTTTCCTATAAAAACCTCATCATTTGGAGAGAAATGGATCCACTTCCATCAAAGAAAAGTTATGCTACTCGTTTCAATACTATCTCTATCCATACTTGCACCATTATCAAGCTTTTTCATCCTTTTCATCCACCCATAGCATTGTTTTATCAATTTTAGCTTAGCTTTCAACAATGGAGTTTGATTAAATGCTCGTATTATCTGAGGGATTGGGAAAGGGTCGTCATTCCATATCAATAAGACCCTACTCCCCCAATGGGATAAGGTTTGGAGTTCTAGATTAGGTTTCTTTTAAGCTTTCGTGTTTATTTCATGCTTAGTTTAATGGTTTCTTACTTTTTGAAGCTTTTGAACATCTCATTGGGATTGTAGCTTAGGGGGTTAAATATGGTTTAAATTCATTAGGATTTGGTGTATTTAACCTATACTATGATTACAATCACATTTTGGTGCTAGGAGGGATCTACTAACTTTATGTGATGAATGTCTCTTAAGTTTCTGTGAGTTGCAGTTTCTAGAGAAATGGTGATTCTTTTGATGGCTACAATGGCACTATTGAGATGCAATGGCATATAATCATGCATTTGATTTAAATATAGTGATGCGTATTAAAAATGGCGATGCCTATTAAATATAGCAACACACTTAACTTTTTGATTAATGTCATGATTTTTAATAGGGCTATGCATTCAATATAGCGACACTATTGATGTCACTATTTTGTGCAGAGCGACACACTTAAAGCTTCGAGGATGCTTTTGATTTCAGCGATGCTTTTTTACTAGTAAAAAATAGAGTCAATTTTTATGTCTGTTTTAAATTTTTAGTTTCATATATTCTCTGATCTTTTACTAACATTTGGTTTTGTTTTTGTGAGGCTAACTGGTTTTGCATATTTTGAAAAACTAGGAAATTATTTACCCCAACTTGTTGGGGTCATAACTTTCTACTTAGTGCTTAGAATTTGAATCTGTTTGCATCGTTGGAAAGTTTTCCAAGAGTACTAACTTAGTCCCTATAAAATAGTGCCTATGATAGCCAATTTTAGGGACTGATGAAAGTTTCAACTCCAAATTTTTCTCTAACAACCTCTAAAAACATGATTTACTAGAACCAAGAAAATACTGAAAAAAAATGAAAATTTGTTTTTTTTATTTTTCTTAGTTCTAGTTGTTGCAAAAGTGTTTTAACACTTATGGGACAATTATAACCCATCATATGCTATTTTTCTTCATGTTTTAGGACCACTAAATTTCCATTGGGTTTTAAAAATTTCAATCTTAGGACAACTAGCTTTCAATTGGGCTTAAAATTCACAAATGCTTTAAGTCTTTTCAAAGTTGGTTAAAATTGAACCCATACAACCTCATTTTGAGATATTGCTTAAAATTGGACAAAAAAAAACAAACACTTCCATTCGTGGTTAAAATGAAGTCATTTTTCAATATGGTTTAAAATTAATGAGTGTTTGGTGTGCTTGCTTTGCTTGTATCCACTTGTAGTGCGTATCCACTCCCCTTACACTTCGTGTGGTCTTGGGTGAAGAGAAACACTCAAGTATACTTTCTTGTTTTTAGTCACCCTTAAGAGAGGGCTTGCTAATGAGACACATCTTGCAATGGAGAACTCATAAGAAAGGTCTCAAAGCACATTTACCAGGGGGCTATATTAAAGGTTGCAAAATCATAAGAGAGTAGCTTCAATCCTAGGTGACAACATACTGCACCTAATCCTATGCCTTAAGTGGAAGGGAACGGTTAAAGAGCCTTAAGTGGCCAGCAGATGGTAGTGTACATATGGTTTTCATGGTTTTTTGTCACTAAATATCTTTGTGTATTATCCAATCAAGTCCATTTCTAGAGCATTCTTTAAAGTGGTGCATTGGAATTTACTTACCAAGACTGATTTGTGGGTTAAGGCATAAAAGGCTTAAAGAGAATGAACTCTTTTGCTTTTAACTCCTGTAAAATCATCCTTTCAGGGCATGAGGTAAGCCCACCAAGAATATATGTACCCACTTGAGCTAGGATTGTTATTACTCATGAGTCAGTTTAAAACATTGCTTGGTTTCAAAACAACTTAAACACACATCAACATGTTCATCAAATTTCAAACCCTTTGGATTAAGTGGGAATACCTTTGAAAAGTCCTATATTGCTACTTGTCCCTAAGGATTTAATCTTTAGAGGCTTCTAAATATTTGTAGTTATATATTAATTCACACTTTCCAAAGTTAACATAGGGAACTATGGCCTTAGCTTCTTGATTTTCACATAATGGACTTTGTGGAATGTAGGTTACTTAGACATAGACATTTTTAATTTGAAACTAATTAGGACTATCTTGATGTGGTAATAAAGCAATCTCACTAAATCAAAGATTAAAACCAAATAAACACACCACACATTGGTCTTATTGTTGAGACACATTGACTCCCCAAAGACAAACAAAGTGAGACAAGGAAAGTATTGCAAAACATTGAGTCCAAGTTCAATTATAAAATCATTGATTTCTTAAGGTTTTATCACTTTAGAGGTATAGCATGTTTCTCACCATCTTGGTCTTGTAGAATAAAGGACCCTTTTAGGTTAACACATTTTAGGTCAAAACATTTCATCCATCTTCATCACATTTGATATTTCACTTCACAAACAAATTTAGAAACTTTTGGACACATTAACACTCTTTAGACTTAGACAATTATCAAACCAATCCCCTAACTTAGCTACTTTGTGTGAAATGAATCCTTTTCCATAAACTTAGCTGAGTTAGTCATCACATTTTTTTGAAAGAGTCTATCTTAAAGGTCACAAAATTTCATTAACACCTTTTATCCAAGACATCAAAACATCAAATCTTTAAGTCTAAAAGTGTTGTCCAAAAGTTTAGAAAGTTTATCCCCCACATCATTCCCTATTTTCATCATCCATTCACACCATTGGTCCAAAAAAAATTAGAGGGTCCCTTTTTTCTAAATTTGAATCAACTAGAGAGTTTCAAAACTATAAATCTCAACACACCTCTCCCATAGTTGACCCATAATTTACGATTACAACAAGGCCACAACACAAGAGAAACATGGAGTTGTAGACGTGTAAAATTGATTTAACACCCATCACAACTTAAAATGTCTTGGAACAACTTGGAGTCAACCTAAAATGTCTTAGAACATCTTAGAATCAACTCGAAATGTCTCAGAACAACTTGAAATCAACCTAGAGCATCTTAGAACATATTGTAATCAACCTAAAACATCTTTGAACATCTCAAAATCAACTCGAAACATCTCAAAACATCTCAAAACATCTTGGAATCAACTTGGAATGTCTTGAAACATCTTGGAATTGTCCCAAAACATCTTGAAACATCTTAGAATTATCCTAAAACATCTTGAAGCATCTCATAATCGTCTCAGAACATCTCAAAACATCTCAAAATCAACTCGAAACATCTTTGGAACATCTTGAATCATCTTGGAATCATCTCACGATAATCCCACAACATCAAACAACATTTGAATGTTAAATTTCCAAGATACTGAGAGGGGGAAGTGAATCAATATCTTCTTAATTTTTTTGATAAGATACCATCCAACTATTCCAATGCATACAATAGCAAAGATAAGTAAAAGCATTAACAAAACGTGAAATCAGAGAACACATGAACATTATATTTTTTACGTGGAAAACCTGAAATGGGAAAAACCACAGTGAGTGTTAGCTCACAATATAGTATAAACAATTATAAAATGTTACAAAATGGGTGGCTCATTGCTAGGACTCACTATCCAAAAACAAAGGCTCACTGCCTATAGTATTACAATGACAGAAAATAGCTTACAACCAGAAAATGAACTAATGGAGTACACCTAGTGAGTGCAGATTTAGTTCCAATATAGCTCAGTAAACTAACTTAACACACTTCATCATATTCGCTCTTCACATTCGCAAGCTCAAGATACCAAAAATCACACATTAAACTTGAAAGATTATCCAATATATATATCTAAACTCTCTGCAAGCATCAATTAGGTTGGCCTAATTAGATGCACTTCTTATTTACCAAAAATATCAATTGTCAGCTTCAAGTGTTCATAAAAACTTTCAAAAAAGATAATTCCCACATCTAACACACTTCATCAAGTCAAAATAGACCTAAAATAGGTCGCACATATATCTACATAACCATTACACAATACATTCATTAGGTCGGCCAGGGATAGACTTAATAGCACAAATGCAAACACCAATGTAATGTCAATACACCATACAAGCATCTGGATACATGAAATATTGAATGTATGTGCTCCTGATATCTACAAACCATTTCCCAAAATAGCAAGCAACAATAATCATTGACAAAAAAATGTGGACCAAAAAATTGGAGGATGTAAGCAAAATACCAGTTTAGATACCATACTAGAATATGGAAATAACTTTGGTCTTGATCTTGCAGTTGCAACACATATAGCATGGTGACATCAATGACAACATAAAGTAACAAAATGAGATGTTCTTCATTTTTCCAACAATCTCCCACTTTTTCATTGATGGCAACATGTGCCAAAAACCAAAAAGGAATATTTACAAAATTCCTTATTTATAATACTTTACGATACTTCTTCCCCTAACACCATTCCACCATTCTTCTCCCCCTTTGACATCAAGGAAAAAGGGTGTCCTAGAAACAACTGAGAAACAAAGAAAACAAGTATCAATTGGAATATGATGAGCCTTGAAGCTCCTTTAGAATACCTTCCCATACAACTTTTCCATTCTCCCGACTATCCTTAGTGGCAATCAGCATCCTGTTCAGAGACTCCAACTCAATCAAAATTTCTTTTGCACCATCTGACATATCAGGAGTCAAGTTTTTCTATGCAAGCCAGAGCCTTGCCAACCGAAGTGAATTCAACTCTCAAATGTCACTCAACCGATCAAATTTTCTTATAATTTCTTCCTTTTGTTTATGCAAAACAAAGAATTTTTCTTTATGTGCAGAAATTACATTCTAGGTTGAGCAGTCTCTAAAGATAGACAGTAAGAACTAGAAATAGTTGATAGTTGAGACTCAATAGAATCCATTATAGCCTTAATATTCTGAGTGGCATCCGACCACTTTAAGTAATAAGCAAGGATAACATTAGCCTCAGACTCACAAACCTTCACTGCATCAAGGTTCTTTTCAACTCTAGAGTGTGCAAGGGCACATTTGTCATGTAAAGCCAATAACTTTCTCTCTGCCAATTTCTCCTTGACCTCTTGTGTTGTCTTTTAATGAAGCCCAAAGGTATATTCTTTGAGAGAGTCTAGCAATAATCTCATATTTTCAACAAGGGCTAGAGATGTATCAATTGATGCACCAGGTATAACTTCTTGTAATGTCTTGAGGGCATCTTCTAAAAAATGTGTTCCTCTTTGATGTGCTTCTAGAATTTCCTTCCTATTGTATGCTTGCATAGCATCTCCCAACATTACTTTATGCACTAGAGACATCTTCTCCATATCTACCAACCCTTCGATCATAGGAATTTGTAAAAGCTCTTGGGGTATTATTAGTTGAAATCTGATTTTATTGGAAAGTAAACCTTTCAAAAAATCATTACCAGAGGATGATTATCCAAGAATCTTAAGTGATCTCACAATTTTCTTTTCACTTTCTTCATTTTTCTCAACAATATCTTCATTTTTCTTTTCTTCCTTTTTCTCTTCCTTCTCTTCCTCTTCCTTCTTTTATTCTACTATTTCCTCTTCTTTCTTCTCTTCCTCTTTGTCTTCATCTTTGTATTTATCATTATCTTTATCATTATTGTCCTCTTCATCATTTCCATCCTTTTCATCTTTATTCTATTCTTCCTCATAATTGTCTTTTCCTTCTTCTTCAACATTGCCTTGTTCATTACTATCTTTTCTTGCTTCAGTGTGATTCAGAGGAGCACCATTATGCATCTTAGGATCAACTTCTCCTTCATTCTGCTCATCATTTCCACCACCAACATTAATTTCAACATCAAAATTTCCATAAATATCTTCATTACCTATATCAAGAGGAGTATTCTCCTCAGCATTCTCAGCAACAACATCTTCAACGGTCTTAAGCATGCCATATTTTTATGTTGTCTCACGAATAACTTTTGTTGTTTCCTTTCTTACTTTCTTTATCAGCTTCTTGTTTCTTTTCATCAACATGTTTACTCTCTTCTTCATCTAAAACATTTCTGCATAGATCTTCTTCAGAGATTCCAGATCATCAGGGGTCAGGGAAGACCCAATTTTATTATATGCAACATTTATAATTCTCTCTTCAAATACAACAACCTCTAATCTCCTTTTCATTAGATCATCCCACATGCTTTCAGGTACATCCTTCCTTATATCATCCCATTTGACTTCTAGAATGATAACATATTCAATAATAGATAAAAGCAAAAAAAAAAATTCTTCTCCAGCCTTATCATAATATTTAGTTGTAGGTTGAAGCATATTCTCAAAATGTAGCAAGGAATTAAGATTAGGTTCTAGTTTAAATTGGGGACCAAAACTTACTAGAATATCTTGTTCATCTTTGTGGTCCTCAGAGGCTTCAACTGATACCTTATACTTCTTTGGTTTTGACTTGGTGTGCACATGTATACCAAACTTTTGCTCCTCTTCATCTTCAAAAGATGAAACAATATGTACTCTCTTGGAACCAACGACTTCTGTAGATGTTCCTTCATTAGAGGGTAAACCTCCTCTTCTTCTCCTTACCAGTTTTGCATCAGGATCTTCTTCTTCATCATCCTGATCATCTATAACATTGAGATTCTTCTCCCTTGTTTCTTTCTATTTCCCTCCTCTCTTTGCAGGGGCTACCAGAGGAGTTTCCTTCCTCCTCTCGAATCTAGTAGTTGGTCTGGAGGAAACAGGACCTTTACCTTTATCAATCACACTTGGTTAAATCTTCATTGCAATGGTCGCAGAGGATTTTACAGAGGTAATCCTTTCGGATCTCCTTGGGCCAGATGATTTTGCCTCCCTTTGTTCTCCCTTAGCCCTTCCAAGGGAAATCTCTTCATCATTAAATCCAACTTCCTTAAGCTTTTTCTCTACATTCCTTCTGATTTTAGGTTTCTGCTACTCTAGATGAACTTCCATAGACCTTTTTTGCATATGTCCCAATTTTGGGTTCATTGGGGTCCTTTGGATTTTTTTAGCAATAATTGCACATATCCTTCGGCTTCATCTTCTGTCACTTCATATCCCAGAGGCTAAATCTAGATGGTATGAGGTTCCATAGTCTCAATCATGCATTCATTAGAAGAAATATGGAATATGATATTATCTTTATACTTCTCAACTATTTTATTTGGGACCCTTTCCCTTTCATTCATGTTTTTTTTAAATACAACAATGAATATTGTTAAAGCATTATCTTGTACCATCCAAATTTCCCAAACTATGCAAATAATCAAAAATTTGATGACCTACTGGTCTAGATGAGTCCCAATGTACTTCTTCACTCTTTCTTGAAAGTCTCTTCATGAAATAAAACAATAAGCATATAATTAGCGAACCAAACTTGAAAGCATACTTTCTCTCCTTTGTCGACTTCAGGTTCTCTATCAACTATAACCGAAGAAGCTCACAAAGATCATAATCAACACTGTTCACAACCATATCAAAACTAGTATAGATTGTTGTGGCTAAAACATAATTCTATCTATTTGTGAAGTATATTTTATGTCTGATCATCATAGCTACATGCTTCACGGCAGGATTAGTAATGGTTTTCGTTTCCAAGGCTCTTTTGTCATATGTGATTCTTGTGAGTTCCATCACTACCTCGTTCTTCACAAATTTTAACACAAGTATTGTACCTTTATCCCAAATTCTAGTTATAGCCCTAATCACCTCCTTAGTTATTAGATGTGGCCGGTCAGTCCAGAGAAATTTATCATGGATTCTGCTTAGGACTGGTTTCACATATTTCTCATCCTAGCTAAAATTAGGAAAATTATTCCATCTATCCAACCTTTTCTCAACCACATTCGAGTACTCAGGTTTTACTAAGAAGTCATCACCAGTAAGCACTTTTTTCCAGATATCAATCAATTTAGAGTGATGATATTCCTCATACTTCACACGAATATACATCCTTGTATCTTCAGTCGACATTATTCCATGTGGAATTGATGAAAATGCACCCATGTGGTCATCTTCGAAAACCTTCGATGAATTTTTTTTGTAAGAGGGCCTCGGCCTCTCCGACACTTTCACAACAACAGGAGTTGCCATTCTACTAGTTCTAAACTCAAACAACTTAACCAAAACAAAAACACTACTACTCAAAAGATAAAAATATCTTTTTATGCAGGACGAACCGCAACTAGGGTTTCCACAACTCAAACTTCAATTCTCTTCAAGAATGCTCCAAAAGCTCTTTAATTTTTCAAAATGATTGAATGATCAAAATGCCTTGAAAATTTCCCTTATAAAATAATGATCTACCCTAATTCGCATTAAATGCGGTAGAATCCAAAAAGCTGCTAAAAACTCTTCTCTTTTACACATACAAACCCTAATTCACTTCGCAAAAGATCATCCTTTCATATTTTCTACCAGTTCATTTTTTAGAACCTTTTAAAAATCAATCTTCACATTTCATCCTCGTTCCAGCCTTTGACGCACCATTATCCAAGGGGTTCTTATAGTTTTCTGATAATGCTCCCCCTACAACCTTGCTAGGTCTAGTCCTTAGAGGAATCGTTCATACCGGATGAGGGAACAAACACATCAATAGTCTTTGTTTCTTCTTTCTTTCTCCAAATCTTATTAATCTCTTGCTTATTCTCATCTTTGTCAACCTTCTTCACAGATTCACTCTTTTCTACCAGATTGGTCTCCTTACTCTTCTTGCTTTTGCAGACTCTTGAAACATGTCCTAGTTTGTTGTAGTTATAGCAGACAATATTTTTTTGGTTATATTGACTTCCATTGACTCTTGTTCTGCACTAGTTCGCCTTATGTCCATACTTGTTCTAGGTATAACAATAGGCATTAAAAGACCGATTCATTCTTGTTCCATTAAACTGATTCATCATCAAAGTTCTACATTCACTTACCCTATGTCTAGTTCTTTTGCATGCAAAACATCGACTAGCAAAAGGACCAGGGAATTGATTCATTCTACTCCTACATTTTGTTGCCTTGTGACCAAATTTATTGCATGAAAAACAAGTGCCATTGAAAGAAGGATACCTTTTTGCATTAGGCTATCTTACCGAAGGTCTCCTAGTGGAGTTCCTTGAATTTTCTTTTTGCTTTCTTTTATTCAGAGTTTTTTGATTGTTCACCATCTTAGAACTTTCACCGATATCATTTCCCGGACCACCTTTGTCTTTACTTGGTTTCTGTCTTGCAATCAATTCATCAAGCCTATCTGAGCTAGATTTGAAATTGTTTTCATAGAGTTTTGCCTTCTCCAAATCCACTTTCATATTCACTACTTCTTGTTCAAGCTTGGTGCATTCTTCAGACTTGCTTTGTACCAACTTGTTCAGACATTCCTAAATTATTTTCTTCTCTTCTACTTGTAATTTCAAACTAGAAATATCTTCATTAGCCTTCTTCAACTAATCAGATACTTCCTTGTGCCTATCTTTGAACTTTTTTAGTTGCTCCTTTAATTTTCGGACACATTCATTTGCATCTTCAAGATTTTCTTTCAGATCTTTGTTTTCTCTTTCAACTTTGTCAAGATCCTCAAGAGCAGTTTGGATCTCTCCTTTATCATCCATTTCTTCCATCTTCAGGATCTCCCTCAAGTTGTTAGGCCTTTCTGGAGGAACCAGGCTCCGATACCAATTTTTAAATGTCCAAGATACTGGGGGGGTTAATCAGTATCTTCTTTATTTTTTTGATCAGATACCATCCAAATATTCCAATTCATATAATAGCAAAGATAATTAAAAACATTAATAGAACATGAAATCAAAGAACACATGAACACCAGGATTTTTATGTGGAAAACCCAAAATGGGAAAAACCACGATGAGTGTTATCTCACAATATAGTATAACTAGTTATAAAATATTACAAAATGGGTGGCTCACTGTCCAGAAACAAAAGCTCACTGCCTACAGTATTACAATGACAGAAAATGGCTTACAGCCAAAAAATGAATTGATGGAGTACACCTAGTGAGTGTAGATTCAATTCTACTATACTCAGTAAACTAACTTAATACACTTCATCATATTTTCTCTTCTTCACATTCGCAATCTCAAGATTCCAAAATTCACACATTAAACTTCAAAGATGATCTAATATATATATTTGATCTCTTCGCAAGCATCAATTAGGTCGGCCTAATTAGATGCACTTCTTATTTACCAAAAGTATCAATTGTCGGCTTCAAGTGTTCATAAAAACTTTTGAAAAAGATAATTCCCACATCCAACATGCTTCATCAAGTCGACATAAACCTAAAATAGGTCGCACATATATCCACATAACCATTACACAATGCATTCATTAGGTCAGCCAGGGATAGACCTAATAACACAAATGCAAACACCAAAGTAATGTCGATACACCATACAAGCATCTAGATACGTGAAATATTGAATGTACATGCTCCCAATATCTACAAACCATTTCCCAAAATAGCAAGCAATAGTAATCTCTAGAAAATAAATGCTAACCAAATAACTAGAGGATGTAAGCAAAATACTAGTTCAGATACCAGACTAGAATACCATAATAACTTCGGTCTTGATCTTACAGTTGCAACACATATAGCATGGTGACATAAATGACAACATAAAGTAACAAAATGAGATGTTCTTCTTCATTTTTCCAACACTGAAATCCTAATTCTACTATTAATTGAATAATACAACATTATTTGACTAATTCATGTTTCATCATTTTGACCAATTAAATAAATTACATTTATTTAATAAAGTCTTAATCTAATCTTATTTCATCCTGATTAGTCAAACAACGCTAATTATTTGATTACGTCACTAAAACACCTTATTCCCCTAAATTGATTAAATTATTAAATCATAATAATTTAATTATGACACTTTCCCTCCAAATTTTGAATAATCAAATCAAACTAATTCAACTTTGTTTGCAAAAGTCAAACTTGATTTGCACGTTCAACTCCAAAAAGGAATTAATTAATTAAATCAATTAATTTTTATTCCTTACCCACTTTCTAATTGAGAAAATCATGGCTTGCTAACTGAGCAATCTAATATGCTAACTCAACCATCTAATTTTGCTAACTCAACCATCAATTTCCTAACTAAATCCTAACTGATCAATCAAATCCTGACTAATCAATCTAAACTCTGACTAGCCAGTCTATTCTTCAATCACCCAAATTGTGCAATCAACTTTGCACAATCTTCTCATGTCTAAATCCTCTCAACACCTTTTGACCATTGATCTGGATATTCTCCAATGCGATCTTGATCGTTGATTCAAAATCTCATTTCCTATATAACAAACCTCTCTCCTCACAAATAAGGATCAAAGAATCAAAATAATTTTGGAACAAAGTACTGTCACAATCACCATTGATAAGGCTTCAACCTTTTTCGATCAACCAAGCATCATTCATCCAGCTTTTGCACACAAACTTTGGAGGCTTCACAGTGACAAGAACAATCCAACATCAAAAAAATACACTCTGCTACAGGATGGTAAATTTGTGCTTATTGCTTGCATTCATTTTGGTAATCATAGGTTTCTTAATGTATGTTCAATTAGATTAGTTTCATTTCATATGTGTAGGATAGGATTTTAGATTTTTTGTGTTTAATCTTAGCTTAGATCCTAATTTCAATTGCAGTTTGATCTTGTTTTCATCTATCATCTTCCCCCTCACACATTTTGGCACACCCGGTGGGACCTAGGTCTTCCTTACTAATGTTTTTATGAGCTAAATTGAAGTTAAACCTTTCTAGGAGATTTTAGGAGAAGTTTCACAAACTGCCCAGTAAAAGCTCGCTTTTGACTAACAAGATTTCTAAGCATCTACAACAAGAAGCTCACTTTTTCCATGGGAAGCTTGCTTTTGCATCAAAACTCTCACATTTTCTTCTTTCTAGGTTAGCATTTGCAAAAGGATTTGAGCATTTAATTTTGGAACTGAGCATTTGCAAAAAAAAATTGAGCAATTGCATTTTTTCTGAGCATTTTCTCTAGAAAGCAAGTGCACGGATCTTGCACTATTGTAATGAACCTCCTTGCTATGTTTGCTTGTTTTTTATGTACTAATGGGTTTTTTATTCAGGATTTGAAACATGTTAACTTATTTTGTGTAGGGAAGACGATCGGTCCAAGATTTTTAGATCCACAAACTTTTTTATTAACTTAGGAAAACTTTCATTCGGTGCACTAAAATGAACAACACAAACTCACATTTGATTTTGTTGTTAAAATGAACTAATTTTAAGCTTTCTAAGTTAGGAACTTTCATTTGGTGCTCTAAATGAACAAACAACAAACTCACATTTAGTTTTGGTGCTATTAAAATGAATTAATTTTAAGCTTTCTAAGTTAGGAACTTTCATTTGGTGCTCTAAAAATGAACAACACAAACTCACATTTGATTTTTGTGTTGTTAAAATGAACCAATTTTAATATTTCTAAGTTAGGAACTTTCATTTGGTGCTCATAAAAAAAACAAAACACTCCAACTTTGTGTCCTAAAAATGAACACATTTCATGTCTTCATAATTAGGAACATTAATTTTGGTGTATAAAAAGAATGCAAAACAGTTTATATTTTGTTGACGCACACTCAATTCACTTTTTGTTGACCAAAGTTAGGACTAGGACTAATTTTCTTAGAAACACTTCAATTTTGGGGCTTAAAATGAGCAAACCATTCTTGTTGTTTTCACACCATTTCTATCTTAATTGCTTGATGTCCTGAACACTTCAATTTGGTGCAAAAATAAAAAAAGCTACATGTCTTTGGAGACTCTTAGCTAGTGCTAAAACAATTAAACGATGAGTACCAGAAAAAAGATGAAAAATTATTGCCATATAAAAGGATGGTGGATAGCTTCAAGGAATACTTCGTCAAAATAACCTTTGAGAAAATTCCTGGGATCAATAAGAAAGTTGCCAATGTAATGGCAATAATAGGCTCACTGCTTGATATTCCACAAAATGTGCCTAAGTATGAGTTCCTCATGGAACAATTGCTTGTACCAACATTCAACATCCCAGAATTAGAATTGGTATGTGTTTTTGTTGGTCCTAACTCCCCATGGTACCAAGATACCTTTGACTACATCCAGCAAGGTATCATACCACTTGACTTAATGACCACCCAAAAGAAAACCTTCACCCATAGAACTTCCCATTTTACCATCTTAGGAGACACCCTATACCGTCGTAGTCTAGATGGTATGTTGCTTTGGTGCCTTAATGCAGAAGAAGCACAAACAACCTTACAAGAGGTTCATGAAGGTATTTGTGGATCCCACTTTGACCGACTTAACCTAGTCCAAAAACTACTCAGAACAGGATACTACTGGCCCTCCATGGAACAAGAATGCATACAATATTCTAGAAATTGTTGACAATGTCAGCAACAAAGTGACTTGGTTCATGCACTGGCATAGGAATTAAGACCTATAACCACACCATGGCCTTTTTTGCAATGGGGATTAGACCTGGTAGGCAAGATATCACTCACTTCATCAAACAGGTACAAATTCATTATCACAACATAGTACTTCACTAAGTGGATAGAGGCAATTCCTTTGACCTATATCACTAGCAAACAGATATCAAAATTCATTTTGAATTATCTCATTTGTAGGTATGGAATTCCCCAAACAATAATAACAAACAATGGAACCCCATTCAAAAATTAGGATGTCCAAGAGCTTTGTTCCCAATTTTCTATCCAACATCAATTTTCCACGCCCTATTACCCCCAAGGAAATGTTCAAGCTGAGGCATCTAACAAAACCATACTAAAAATACTCAAAAAGACTGTTAACAGAGCCAACCATGATTGAGATTTGTAGCTAAACCCAATCTTATGGGCCTATCGAACCAACATGCGCACACTTACTGGTGCCACACCATTTTCCTTGGTCTACAGATTAGAGGCTATCTTGCCTATTGACCTCTAAATATTTTCATTGCTAGTTTCACTAAAAGGCATGGTCAACAATAAAGAATACAGGGTATCCATGCTAAATGAATTAGAACTCCTAGATGAAAGGCGTTTGAGCACATTAAACCATATGCAGGTTTATCATAATCAACTCAAACAAAACTATGACAAAAAGATCAAGGACAAGAACTTTAAAGTTGGTGAATTAGTCCTCAAAGAGAATCAAAAGGTATAACTAAATCACGATGGCAAAGTAAAACTTGAACCCAATTGGTTAGGCTTGTTTGTCATCACAGCAAGCTATGGCTCTGGGGAATATCAGTTAGCTAATCCTAAAGGAGAACCTTTAGCTGAACCATTGAACAACAACCACCTCAATAAATTCAACACATGAAGCATGTCAGAATACCCTAGGCAAGAGGGTAAAAATCTAAAAAATACAAAAAAAGCAAGAAGAATAGTAGAGAGAAATAAAACATTCTTTGAGTGAAAACCACTTTGTGGCACTCCTAGAACAAGTATCGTAGTGGAAACCTAGCAAACATGAGCTTTGTTTGAATAAATCTTGCATCATTATCTATTGGTACTATCCACAACATCCACCCATTCATTTTATAATAAAATAGTGTATCCAACCATGGCTTGTCACTGATTAATGAAAGTAGTCTTGTTTACAACTAGGGGAAACTTCCTGAGGCTAGTCATGGATTAGATCTTTGAACATCCTATCATGGTAAAAAAACCACAAAAGATCAAAAACATCATAAATAGAAAAAAGATCAAAAACAACAAAAACATCAAAAAAGTCAAAAACATCTAGAAAACCACAAAAGATCATAAACATTTGAAAAACATCGAAAACAAAACAACATCATGGGGTAATTCCTTCACTCAAACAGTCTAAGATATTAACATTTGCTTGAACCTCACAACTAGTTCAAGTCGATTTCCCGCAACATATCCTCTAGACACATAAGTGGAATATCAATCCAGATTATCAATGTTGTTTACCCAAAAATAGTCTAAGCTTTGAGTCAAATGGTCGAACTATGTGGTCTCTATGTGTACAACATAGGAAAGGCTTGAAAGCCCTTGAGACCCTAGGTCAGTCCCCTCATATTTCTATCATGCTTTATTTCAACTTAGTCAAAAATTCAAAATCCAAACAAAAAAAAAGCTAAAAATACAAAATCTAAAAATATTCACAAAATAGAAGAGGTCAAAAACACTCAAACCAAGTGAACTACGAGCCTTTGCGTGTACAATTCAGGCAAGGCTTATCTTTGATGAGCCCCCAAGGCCCTAGGTTAGTCCCTTGAAAACAACAAAAACAATATCATAAAAATTAGAAAAATAAAAAAGACCCATTCCGTCCATCAAAATCTACAATAAAATAACACCCATAATAAAAAAAATCATTACATTCACCCTTTGACAAAACAAAAAAAAACAAACAAAGAAAACATCAACAGTTGGAACCTTCAAGTAGACAATCATAGAAGAATTTGATTGCAAAACAAACTAAAACAAAGCCAAGTATCAAATACATATCTTTTTGACAAGACCCAACAAATCCTGAGATATGTCTTAACGGATCCATTCCTATGATAGATAGGATCAACATTGGATAATAGAACCACCCCCAAATAGATATGGAAAGTGATATAACAACATTGTTTTATCTTTTTGTTGTCTTATTTTTTTGATTTACACTATTGACTCATTCCCAGGATCTCTCGAGGATATCCATAAGGATTTAGAGATGAAGGAATGGGGGAAATTGAGCATCATTTTGATTTGTTGTTTGTGGATAGTCTTGTTATACTACCATGGCGAATACTTGTTTTTTTTGTGTGTAGAATTCATCTTTGGAGTATTTCCTGTAACAATGACATGTTAGGTTCTTAATACCTCTTGTGTTATTGGTCCAACATATTTTTAAGCTTCTCACCCATACACTCTAACATGGTTTATGTGTGTCTGGTATGAGCAAGAATACTCCTTGTTTGTAGAGTCAAAGTCTGCATAATAGATACAAATTCACCTTGGCCATTAATACCCTGGTGCATCGTATTTATTTGCTACATCAAAAAGGATTGTTCAAACTGTGAAGTCTCTAAAGCATAGTAAAAGCAACTCATCAACTACTAATTAGCATCACATTTCTATCCATCATCAATATTTCTACTAATTAACATCACATTTCCATTCATCATCAATATTTCCTCTAATTAACATCATTTTTCTATCAAATCATCAACATTTCTTCTAAGTAAAACCTATGTAGCAATATCATTAGTACCATTCTATATCCATAATATCGTCAATACACATCATGATGATAATAAACCAATAAAAACATCATGTATGCGACATTCATTCATATCAACACCATATAAACATACATCATCATATATCATCATCACATAGGCATAAAACAAGGATGAATCGAAGAAGGTATATCTCATTTATATCGTCATCAAAAAAGAGAGTACATCATCATAAGTATGATAGGATATACAAAATCATAATATCTATACAAGGCCTTGACTGGGCCGATGAATATATAAATATATATATACAAAACACATGTCTACAATATGCCTCTGAGCAATAAACAACATGAAGAAGTAAAAAAATTAAGACCCTGATAGGAACGACATAACCCTATAGACCACCAAAATGATCTAGTTGTCTCATGGACTAATCACCTGCACCACCAACTGCACCATCACCATCATCACTCACAAAACTAGGCTCTCTGAACTGTGGACGCTGAGCAGCCCTAGGAACAATAGCCTCATATAGAGTCTGATAGTAGGTGGACCTCTGCAAATAATGATCATGCTTTTCCCTAAGAGTATCTTTCTCTATAATGAGCAACTGTACAAGAGCCTCTGCAACATGACGTCAATTGCTCTCACTATCTTGCTCAGCCCTCAAAATATCTATCTAAGCCTCTATAGCTATCATCTCACTATCTTTGCATCTCTAGTAGCAGTCATCTAAGCTAACAGTATGTCTCCATCCCTAGCTGGTGGAGGAGGACTCAGAACCTGTCTATGACCTTGCACCTGAGGAGGGTGCTCATCTTGACCACCCTGTGCCCCATCACGATGGGCTCTATCCAACTGCTTTGTGAGGACCTCAATACACTGTCACTCCCCATGATGACCTATAATACCTGATCTTCCCAAAGCAGGATCACCCCCAAGAACAGTGAGTCTCAACGGCCTACATCGTGCCCACCACTCATTATAATCATTAGAAGTACCTAGATTTGCTAGACCAATCGGCCAACCCAAACCAACTGGGGCAAGTGCTCCAAACTCAACAACAACAATATCTATATCTAGCTAGAAACCCCATACACGAACCTCTTGACTCGTCTAATTGAAACGAGCCTCATAAGCATCAGGAACTTAGGCCTGTCTCTCCCCAAACTAGTGACATACTCAATCTAGTAAGTAATGCTCTAGCACAAGATGAGAATGACCAAGCAACCAACGGGTTTGTCGACAGTAGACAAGACTATCTAAATCCTCTAGCCAAGCCTCACACCCCAAATAGGGTCTCCACACAAAACTGGGCATGTCATCGAAAACTCAATCCTGGTAAGGAAGATTGCCAGGAAAGGTATAGTGCATGAAATCCTCATAGTGATAGGAACATGAATCATTAGGATCACGATCATGTAACCCATCTGGTCAAGTAATTGCAATATGCTCCCATACCCAAACATGCAAGAACGAAACACACCTCATGCATATCTCTATATAAATGGGCCAGAAGACACAAACCCCGAGCATACCTTGTACCATGCTCAAGCATACTCTCGATACACACTCCCCAACCCATAGGAAATTTTTGACCTTTTCTATCAAGAACAACTAGTCCTAAAATCAAACTGCATAAGACCAGCAAAATAGGATCTACACTGTCAAAAAACTTAGACAGATCAATCTCTGACTAGTGTACCTTCAAGTGTTGAACATTTAACACCTGTTGCATGGCATGGGTACCATGTCAAATATGGTATGTAACTAGATCTCCATGATTAGGGAGGTGAAGTATCCTCCAAACATCCTCAAGAGTAATAGTAGCCTCTCTTGTCAGCAAGTGAAACAAGGATGTCTTTGAATGCCACCGCTCCACAAGTGCAGTCATCATCACGGTATGGGTCTTGATAGGAGGCATGTAGCAAATGTAACGTAGTCCCACAACATCAAGAAAATCTTGCTCTAATGCACCAAAATTAGCAATAGGATCAAACAAGTGTCGAGGACGTCTCTCCCTAGGTTGTAGTACTCTAAGGCCAACTTGCAATCATTTTAAACCCACAATGTTAGGGTTTCACTCTAAACGGGTAAGTGACACATAATGACACAAAACACGATGACAAGCAACATTTAGGATGACAAACAAACACATGCTAGGGTTCCAAGCAAATGCTAAAGTCAAATGCAAGAGTTTTGAGTAAATGCTTAGAAATTTCCAAGCAAAAGTGAGCTTTTTAGGAAATTGAGAGCTTTTTAGTCAAAGGAGAGGAAACAAGGGTGAGGATCTTGGTCAAAGGCATGGATTTTAGTCAAAGGCAAGGATTAAGAACCTAGTGCAATCAAAAGCAAGCTTTCTAGTCAAAGGCGAGCTTTTAGGTCAAATGCTTAAAATAAAGGCAAGGGTTTTAGTCAAAGGCATGGATTTTAGTCAAAGGTGTGGATTATAGTTAAAGGCGAGGGTTTTCAACTAGAAAATGCAAGAAAATCAGGGAAAATGCTTAGAAATCACAAAACTTCACTTTTGACTTGGGAAACTTAGTACATGCATAACAAGAATGAAACAAGAAGAAAGCGAAAGCAAGAAGGTACATATCGGTCCATCGACACTTAAAGGTCTTCTAACCTCTCGAACAAGCTCATAACGATGTGGGGCTCCCTCAAATCTCAGCATTGCTCCTCCAAAACTAACAAAATGGGAAATCCAGAGACAAGAATTAACAAAAGGATCAAAGCACAAATGAGCTAACTAGAGGATTAATTGCCTATATTAAACCTCAAGAAACCCTAATTTCACCTAGGAAACCCTGATTTCTACTTAGGGAACCTTCCTACTTTCAAATTAGAAGCTCTTAAAAACATTAGAATGAGAAACAAAGGACCTATAGATTTAATTCTTCAACCTAAACACATTGGAACTGGAATAGAATAGAAGTCATGAGACTAACCTCAAAACTTGAAATTTTTGGCCAACCTCTCGAGGGGGCAACACAAAGTCCTACCATCATTCCACGAAACACCGAGGCACAGTGGGGCATAATTTTTTTTCAAAAACTTGATCTTAAAAATAGAATCTTTGAAACAAAACAACTAATACTTTGTATCAAAGAGGGGCAAAATGTAGACATGTAAAATTGACTTAAAACCTATCACAACTCATAATGTCTCTTAACAACTTAGAATCAACCTAAAATGTCTCAAAACATCTCAAAATCAACTCAAAATGTCTTAGAACAACTCAAAATCAACCCAGAATGTCTCGAAACATCTTGGAATCAACCCAAAATGTCTCAGAATATCTCAAAATCAACTCGAAACATCTCAGAACATCTCAGAATCAACTTGGAATGTCTTGAAACATCTCATAATCATCCCAGAACGTCTCAAAACATCTCAAAATCATCCCAGAATGTCTCGAAACATCTCAAAATCGTCCTAAAACGTCTCAAAACATCTCAAAATCGACTCGAAACGTCTCAAAACATCTCACAATCAACTCAAAACATCTCTGGAACATCTTGAATTATCTCATAATCATCCCACGATCATCCCACAACATTTGAAACCCTGATTCTATTATAATTTGAATAATACAACATTATTTGATCAATTCACATTTCATCATTTTGACCAATTAAATAAATTACATTTATTTAATAAAGTCCTAATCTAATCTTATTTCATCTTCATTAGTCAAACAATGCCAATTATTTGATTGTCACTAAAACACCTTATTCCCCTAAATTGACACTTTTCCTCCAAAAATTGAATAATCAAATAAAACTATTCACATAATTTATCAAAAATCAAATCAAGCTAATACAACTTTGTTTGCAAAAGTCAAACTTGATTTGCACATTCAACTCCAAAAAGAAATTAATTAATTAAATCAATTAATTTATATTCCTCACCCACTTTCTGATTGAGAAAATCATGGGTTTTTGACTAAGCAATCTAATTTTCTAACTCAACCATCAATTTCCTAACTAAACCCTAACTGATCAATCAAATCCTATCTGATCAATTTAAACCCTGACTAGCCAATCTATTCTTCAATCACCCAAATTGTGCAATCAACTTTGCACAATCATCTCATGTTTAAATCCTCTCAACACCTTTTGACTATTGATCTGGATATTCTCCAATGCGATCCTAATCGTCGATTCAAAATCTCGTTTCCTATATAACAAACCTCTCTCCTCACAAATAAGGATCGAAGAATCAACATATTTTTGCAACAAAGTGCTATCACAATTACCATTGATAGAGCTTCAACCTTTTTCTATCAACCAGGCATCATCCATCTAGCTTTTGCACCTGAACTTTGGAGGCTTCGCAGTGACAAGAACAATCCAAGATCAAGCGAATACACTTCGCTACGAGATGGTAAAGCTATGCTTATTGCTTGCATTCATTTTGGTAATCATAGGTTTCTTAATGTATGTTCAAATAGATTAATTTCATTTCGTATGTGTAGGATAGGATTTTAGATTTTTTGTGTTTGATCTCAGCTTAGATCCTAATTTCAATTACAGTTTGATCTCGTTTTCGTCTATCATCTTCCCCCTCACACAAGAGCAAACCAAAAAAAATCTATCACAAGTGAGACTATCCCACAAAAATTTGATCCAAGGATTCATTCTACCCCCTCACAACAACCACAAAATCCATTAGACAAAGGGTATGAGGTAGAAGATGTCACAAACAACTCACTTGAGCTCACTAAGGAAGAACTCCTTGATTATAAATAAGATCATCAAACCTTAGAGAATGTGGCTTCAATTCCCCCAACTTTCATTGCACAAGCCTTGGCACAAGGCTTGACTCAATCTATGATTCAACCAGCTTCATCCCTCTTACCAAGTCAAACATCAACTTCTAGTCTTCCAACTAGAATTGTCACCAACCTTAGTCACACTCTCCCTTTAGGAGGTAACACACTTTTTGGTACACAAGGCAGCACCCTTCCACAAAACATAACTTGGACACCAACATTCGGTGCCCCATCCCATTCTTTCACCATCATTCCTAAACGCCCTCTACATCAACACGTACCACTTACATTGCATAATGCCATAACAATCTCAACATTTTGAGCGCAACCATCTTTATCCATCACCACAAGTTCCACAAGTGTGCCTAATGTTACACAAGGTAATGTGAACCAAGTGTCTCAAGTAGAAAAACAAGGGAAAATTAACACCCTTACATAAGGTCAACCCTTAACACAACAAGGGACATCTTTACCCAACCACCCAATTAACCCATCACATCCATTGGTTCCACAAGAAACATCAAACCCATCTATCACGAGTCCAAATCAAAGCAACTCATTGGTCACGAATCCTATCAACCAAGGTAATACCTTGGCCCCCAATCAAACACAACAAGGGAACCCTCCTAATCTATTGACCCAAGGTCCAAATGTGTCATTGATATCACAACAACAAATGACACCATCATCTTTACCGTTGGTCCCCCAAGCCATGCAAAATCAAATAGGACCGCAAACCTACATTCCTCCATCTCAATTGACAAATTTACAAGGAATGATAGTACAAAAAAACCCCCACAATCAAATCAAACCACAACCCACTCACACCATGATCACTCAAAATCCATCTCACATAAAACACACTTCTACATTGCAAGCACAACAAACTCAAGCTCAAGCTTTGCAACAACAACAAGCCTTGAAACAACAACAAGCTCATGCTCTAGCATCGCTACATTAGAAAGCTCAAAAACAAGCCTTAATTGCGCAACAACAACATTCCCAACAATAAGCATTGCAACAAAAACAAGCTTAACAACAAGCATTGATTATGTAACAACAACAAAAATAGGCCAAACAACAAGCATTGCTCACACACCAACAACAACAAGCCCAAAAACAAGCATTGCTAGCACAATAATACACCCAACAACAACAAATGCTTATGCAACAACAACAGGGTTGATATTATAATCCCCCAAAAAATATCATGAACCCAACACAAGGAGCATATATACCTCCACCCCTACCACCATCACCTTCATAATATCAGAATCCACCCTACACACCATATACCACCCCATCGTATCAAAATCCCACTTACACTTCATCCACCATTCTGTAATATACCACATATGTTCCTCTACCAAAACTATAAGACGATATGTCATCAAAGCTCAAGGTGTTTACACAACAGATCCAAGACATTCAAATGGGAAAAACCAAGAAACCACATATGCAACAGAACTTATGTCCTTACCCCTTTGATAAGAATATAGCGATGGTACCTTTCCCACTATTGCAAGAATGGAAAGATTGAAGGTGTTGTCATTGATGCCAACTGATCAACTGATTATTGTTGGTTGTATGTGTCGAGGATATTGAGAAAATTATAATGAAGATATTTTGCAAGTGTTGAGTGGTTGCTCCGAGTTTTGCTCTAGATTTTCTCCTATGTTTGTGTGGTTCAGATGTGTTGATCATGGTTCTTAGAAGATGCTATATCCAGATTTTTAGTTGTTGATTCATTGTACAGTGCAAGTTATGTTCATCGATTGTGAATTGTGGTTTTCTGTGTTTTTGGTTGAGGTCCGGGAGGAATGTTGTTGGTTCGAATTTCTCTTTGTTGAAGTCTTATGACTTGTGGTTCTAGAGTTGAGTTGTCTTGATTGTATTGAAGATAATTTTGACATCTGGAAAGTTCATGCTTAATGGTTCTATGTGTTTTACATTGGTTTGGCCGACCTTGTGTTGGATCTATTTGGGTCCCTATGAAGCATGTGTTTGGGCCGCCCTCATTCTAATTCCACCCTAGAATGTTTTGGTGTCAACCTAATTTGAATTTGAATTTGGATGGACGAATTTGGATATGTTTCAAAGTTGAAGATGGTATAAATATAGGATGAGTTAGTGGTGAATATACAAGAGCAAAGAAGAGAGATAAGTGAAAAGGAAAAGAGCAGATAGATGTGACATTGATGCTATCCAATGAGTGTGTGTGATACGAGTGTGGAAGATCAGTGCGAAGCCTAAATTCTAAGTTTTTAGTTGTAGTGAATAGAAGGTGAACTCTACCATTCATGCATGTCTGTGAGTGATCATGGTGGAATCCTTTATTGCATCGAGATTGTCCTCTCTATAACAAGTCTTCTTTGTATTCTTTGTATCTCTGTGGCAGTGAGCCCTCCGAGTTGATATCCCTGTTGGACAGTGAGTCCTTGTTTTAATAGTGAGCCTTATTTCTCAGGTAGTAAGTCTCTTGTAATTGGTTTTGATATTATCTATAGTGTGAGTTAATCCTCACCATGGTTTTTCCCTTATTGGGTTTTCCATGTAAATCTGGTGTTGTTGTTTTTATGTGTTGGATTTAAGTTTTTGCATTAGCATTTGATGATTAATCATTTAAGTAGTGTTAAGAATTAGTTTCAATGATTGAATTAAAATATTAAATCTATGACAACTGATTCACCCCCCTCTCAGTTGTCTTGTTCAATAATTGGTATCAGAGTGAGGTTCCATGGTGAAGAGCTTAATCGCTTGAGGAAGGTCCAAGATTGTTGGAAAAATGATTTATGATTATCCGAGGTTCGATGGAACTAATTATGCTATTTGAAAAATATTGATGGAAGAATATTTGGAGTATTGTGGATATGGTGTGGAGAAAGCTTACAAGAATCCTTACACTCCTGCTAATGGTCCAAGTACGCCTAAAGAGATCAAAGCACATGAAGCAAAAAATAAGGAAAAGTACATTTGAACAGTCTGGTACATTATGAGTTGGTTAAATTTTAGAACTTGAAGACTGCTAAGGAAGTTTGGGATGCTTTGGAAAGAGTGCATGAAGATGATGAAAGAGTTAAAGAGGCAAAAATGTAGAATTTGGAGACACAGTTTGATTGGTTCTCACAATTGCCTCTAGGAATTCAAAGCTTCTAATAGATAATCAATAGGTTCATAGATCATTTCTCCTTCAATATTGACATGGATGTGAGCTTGGAAGAGTTGTATACCCTCAAGAAAAACAAGGGGGAATCCTTTACAAACTTCCTACAATGGTGGAGGAAGCGAGCTAGCAAGAGCAAATGGCCTATCCTTGAAGAGAAACGAGTCAGAATCATCATTGCTAATGTTGACACAAAATTATCCTTTCAGTTAAATATGCAATGTGTCACATCTTATGATGAGCTTATCCCTAGGGCCCTCAACATTGAGAGAGATTTAATCACACAAGGGAGCACACAAGTGTATAAATATAACCACCCATCCACTAGTTCTAACAACAAGCCTTGATTTTGGGGCCATGAATAAAAATGTTACTAGTGATAGTGTTGTTGATGCAAAGGTTGTCTTAACTATTCCTAGGCAAGAAAACAACCAAACCATATACACACAACAACCATCCACACCACCTCCAAACAATCAACCAACAATCAATGTTGCAAACACTCACCGTGCACAAAAAAGAACAAGCAACACTCCTAAACGATAATTCACTCCCTTAGGGGAACCTATGGAGGATGTGTTCAAGAAGTTGACACAGTCTAACCTTATCACACTCATAGATTTCTAAAACTATCAAACGCCACAAGTCAAACCTCCTAGCTATAAAGACGACCATTTTCATGAATTTCACTGATACAAAGGTCATAACACACAAAATTGTTTTAGACTCAAAAACCTAATACAAGATCTTATTGAACAAGGAGACATTGATGTCGATCAAAAATATGGGAATGAAAATATGAAAATTTACACAAACCCTATGCCTAATCATGGAAAAATAAAAGATTCAAGAAATCCATCAAATTCAAACAATGTAAACCATACCCATCATACCATGGTGGGACATGTTTATGTTATTCATTCATCACAACATGAGGAATTAGACATGTATCAAGATACTATTTTAAAACAAAGTCCAAACCCATCAATAGTGTTTAGAAATATTTCATACCATAATGGCATCAAGTATGCATTAGATTACAATATCTCTCCCACATATGACTTCATGATTGGGCATGTTGAAGAAGTTTCAAATGAGCAAGAAATATCCCTTATTATACACATACCCACAAACTGTTGCGAAGAGTCTTTTACCAATGATATATCATCCACCCAAGGATCATGTCAAGATGAGGCTCTTGAGGATAACAAAAGTTACTCTGAATCAAGTTAGGATCAAGAACCCCTATATGAAAAGTTTCACCAAGAACTGAGGGACATCTTCCAAACCATTTTAAACTCCAAAGATGTCCTAGATATCACCCTTGAGATGCTTTTTTCTGATGGACATATCGAATTTATTCATTCAAAACAAGAATCTCCCACTCTTGATATTCCCACACAAGAGCAAGCATAGTCAAGATTTTTGATTCTTATAGTGATTGTGCATCATCAACATCTTTTGAATCAACACCAACATCTTTTGAAGTAGTATCAACAAATAACAATGTCATAGAATCAGAGCAAATAGTTCATATTCTTGAACAACATGAACCCATAGCAATATCATGTGTTCATGACAAGTCATATTCAGTGGCTATGGATCAGAGGATACATTATTAGGGCAAAGATTAGGTATTGTTAATACCTTCACAACATCAGGGGCAATCTTGTCTAATGCAAACATCAACATATGGGGCACGGAGGATCCTTATGGGGAAAATACTATCAACACTACAACTAGTTGTATCATGAATCATCATCCACCCATCATCTCATACACAAACTGGGACCAATGTAAAAATAAAGATTCCTATCAATGTAAGGAGAAGATGATCAAAGAAAATAAAGTGGTAAAGAAAAAAGGACAAAATAAATACAAATGGATACCAAAGAATAAAAAAGAAAATCATCCCAATCGTACTCCATCAGTCAAAGAAACTATGGGGAAAATTCCAAAAGGGAAATGTATCCATCAAAAGCGTCCTCAAATACAAAAGTGGGCTTCTCAAGCAAGAAACAAAGTATATCTAGTGGTTGGTCCTAAATCCATGAAAACCTCTGTTCCCACCCATCATTGCTTATCTTCCCAACTTTGGAGAGTCAAAGGTTCCAAACCATCGACCAATCCATCTCATATTCCTTCATACAAGACATCATACACTCCATTCATGATATCTAATTCTCGTATTGATTGTGTGTTGGCAGCTAGTCTTCATCATAAGGATTATGAAGGCACTCTATCGCAATGTGCACACATAGACATGGTTAATTCCAATATCCACAAGAAAAATAAAAGATCTTAAAAATTGCATTCAAGTGCTCATATCTTAGCAAAGCAACTTCTTCAAGCAGGATATTGTTGGCATGTTATGATAATGGCCTCTACATCAATACCACTAGGTGGTTCAACATGAGGGTAAAAGTTAAAAAAAAAATAAAAAAAATAAAATCCAGAAATCAACAAAGAAAAAATTGCCCTCTAGTGAAAACCACTTTGGTGGTGCTTTGGGTGAGTACTATGATGAAAACTTGACAAAAAAGTGTCATGAGTGGAAGTGAGCATCTATATGATCCTTCTCAGATAGAAGCATCTCATCCTTGCCATGATAAATCCAGTATTCCCTCCATCCATTCAATCTAGATTTATCCAGATATTCTAGTTTATCTTGATCTTAACAAAGACTCGGCATATACTTCAACTCTACTCATGGAAAAATCTTGATAGAATCTTTACCCTTTTATCTCATGAAATCCTATAGCTCATATCTAGCATGATAAAATTATGTTGAACTCTTTGCATGTACTTTACCTATCTTGGTTTGTCCATTACACTATGAATCATTTCTAGACATTAGAGGTAGGTTAAATTGCACTCTTGTTTTCAAATAAATCTTGATCCATGTCTTATATCTCATAACATGACATCAACATTGTGATCTAGGTATTTCTTATCTCAACATCTCATTAAAAAACTCAAAACATTTGTAAAATCATTGAAAACCCAAAAACACTTGCAAAATCCAAAAAATCCAAAAACATCAAAATCTTGTATAGTAAAAAATCCAAAACATTCAAAACACATCAAAATCCTTAAATAGGTCAAAACATCAAAAATTAAAAAGCATTACCTTATCAAACTATGAGTCTCTAAGCTTGAATGTAGGCAAGGGCATCACTGATGTGCCCTTGAGACACCCTAGGCCAATCCTTTAGGAGTCTGTCATAATAAACTGATAATCCATCAAGGGTGTTCATATCTCATCAATAATTGGTCAATGTTAATCGAAGTACATTATCTCTGAGCTTGAACGTAGGCAAGGCCATCATTGATGTGCCCCTGAGACAACCTAGGTTAGTCCTTTAGGAGTCTGTCATAATAAACTGACAATCCATCAAGTGTTCATATCTCATTAAGAATGGGTCAAAGTTAGTTGAACTATGTGGTCTCTGCATGCATAATGTAGGAAAGGCTCCCTGAGTTAGGTTAGTCCCTTTTAGGTCTTGGTCAAAACTTAGAAAACAAAAAAATATTGGAAAACCTTTAAAAACCCTAAACAACCTCAAATAATTGAAAATCAAAATATTCACATAGACATTCAAAAAGACCAAAAACAACCTCAAAACATTTTCAAAACATCAAAAACATTGAAATATTTTAGAAAATACCAAAACCATCCAATCCCATTTCGCTTTCCCCCGCAATGAACCTCCATTCATAATAAATCAATCGTCACTTTCAAACTTTGGTAAAACAAGTAGAAAAATAAGTGTTGCAAGCCATGAAGTGTGTACCTAAAATATCAAAATCTAAAGTCTAGATCATAGGAAAACAAGTCAATAGCATTTTGTATCAATGACCTTTCAAACAACCTATCAACTTGCCACCATCTACTAACATGCCCTAGGATGCATCCTTCCTACAATGGGCATTATCATTGACAATCACTTTGGATATTTATCCTAAACAAAACACACCCTTTGGCAAGAGATATAGATAACATTGACTTTTTTTCATTTTGATATTGTCTTATGATTTATCTTGTTGACCCATTCCAAGGACCTCTCAATGATGTCTATCAAAATGATTTAGAGAGAAAGGAATGGGGCATCGATCATTATCTTTTGTTTGTTGTGCTTGTGGGTATTCCTATAAAATAACTTTGGCAAATACTTGCTTAGTCATGTGTACGAAGATTGTTTTGAATAGATTGTTGAATATTGCTATGCTTTGGTCTAAAATGTTATAAACTTCTAAAATACATTCCAATGAGGTTTCTGTATGTCAAGGTGTGAACGAGGATTATCCTATCTATTTACACAATCAAAGTTCATCGCACTAGATACAATACTATCTTGGTTATCAATACCTTGATGCATCATGTCTATGTGTTATATCAAAAATAAGGAATGATGAAGTATCCCAATCCCTAAAATGAGCATATCATCAATCTCCTCACCATATCTAATAAAGTCTCGAATGATCATAAGCTTGTTGGACTTTTGAATCAATCTCGAAATCAATGGTTAATCCATCCATCTTATTCTTCTATCTTTACTAACATTCCTATCCAAGTGTCAAATATGTGTGATATATCAAAATGTACATGAGGCTACCCATGGCTGATGGCTCTCTCTACATCATCAAATCTATCTACACTAGACATTTGAGCTTTCTAGTCCTGTTTGAGCTGAATTGATCTTGCAACCTTTGTCGCGACATCAACCCAAATTTCCAAGTTTCTGTTCGATCTCTTGAGGGGGCATGGTACTAGCTTAATTCCTTCTATTGGGGCAATAGTGGGGCATCTAAAAAAATAGAAATTTTTAAATTTTTGATTTGAGCAACAGTTAAAATACGAAAATCATCAATCTTTGAACCAATGTAATAGGTACCTCACTTCAAAGAGAGGCAAAATCTAGACACTTAAAATTGTCCTGAATGGTATTACACACTTGAATTTGGTCACTAACATCATTTTATCTTGAAATTCTTCCTATTTTCACTTGTTTGATTAAATAAGCCTAGTTATTTAATTAAATGCATCATTTTCATTTATTAATCTAATTGATCGAATTAGGTTAATTCACCCCCTTTCACATTCACTTTTCATCTTGTTTAATTGAATAAATCAAATTATTTAGTATAAACACCTTAGGTCTTCTCATTTGATTAAATAATCCGAAATTATATAATTAAATGTCATTTGAACCCCTTTTTATTAAATAAACTAATTATTTAATGACAATCCTCAAATTCCTCAACTTGCACAATTAAAACTTGGTTTTAATTAACTAATTACTAATCTTCCTCACCCATCCACTCGCATAGGGAATATTCCAAAGGAATATTCTTCTATTTGGCTCCAAAAATGGAATATTCTTTCCTAACAAACTTTGTAACAAACTTTCAAAGTTGTTAGAAAGTGTGTTTGTTTGAATCATTGTGAGCCTTTGATTGTTTCTTTGATCCATGTGATCTTTGATTCTAATAAATCCTTGATCCATGTCTTCACCCTTGATTCCATTTTGACCATTGATTGATTTTTTTCATCTTGACCCTTGATTCTTCATTTGCTCTACATCTTTGACACCGTTACTGGGGATGGTGCTAAGTTTAGAATTCCTAATTGTGTTTTAATTTATTTTCTTTGCTTTCATAATTTAAGAGTTTGCATATACAACATTAGGATCAATAGACATTTACAAGTCAACTAGAACTATTCACTAACAGTGTGTAGGAGAAGCTATTTAAAGCTCAACATCCTATTATATGTGGAGGCAAAGAGACACTCTAGGAAGATTTATCCCATCAAACCATGAATAATTTGAGGATATTGTACAAGTGAAGAACCAATTGAGGGAATCAATGATATAGAACCACCCCTCACACCAATACCTACTTCAAAATTAGGGGGGACTCCCATAAGGCATCATACCATTATGATAGCGGAAGCCATGTAAAATCTAGTAGAACATGCTATATTTGAGTTTCCAAGTACAAATCAAGGATGAGCCAAAACTCTCAAGAATATACCCCCTTGACCTTGCCAAATTTCTATGGACTAGTTACATAAGATGTAGACACATTACTGCTTGAATTTGACATTCTATCCATAAGTTATAATTACACCATAAATGCTCATAGATTAAAACTCTTCGTAGTGACATTAAAATATTTGCCTTATGATAGTTCATGTGGTTAGAAAGAAATACAGTACCAAATTGGGTGATAATGAAGACAAAATTCTTGTAGAAGTACGAGGATTATTGTTGTGGAACAAATAGGAAGAGAGATGACATTTTCAGGATGTCACAAAAGGAAGATGAACTAGTTGAGGATTATGTGGAAAGATTTCAATTCTTCTAGAAGAAAACACACTAGAATAGGCTCTCTCTAGAGTCACTAAAGATAGTATTTATGCAAGGAGCAAATGAAGACTGCATGAATGCCTTTAATCTCATAGGAGCAACAAATATTTCTCAATTATCTTTTGAGGAAATATTCCAAGTGTGTAGAAATTATTCTATTTAGACATGGATATACATTTGATCATATTTATTAATTAATTAATTAAAAATGTAAAACATGTTATATTCTGATTTTTAATTAATTAATAAATATGATAAAATCTCTCCATAGAAAATACATACTTTTATTCTTTTTAAAAAAACATAATATTATCAATGCAGTCATTAGAATGCACATTTGATCTATTTATTAATTTATTGAAAATCAGAATACAATACATTTTTTATTTTCAATTAATACATACAGGGAAATGTGCATTCTGCTGGCTGGATAGACGTAGCCAAAAAAAAAGGCAACGTCTAGAATATACAAGGCCACGTCTAGAATACACAAAGATCTCCAAGCCTGGGCAACTTCTAGAATATACAAGGCCTTGCTGTCAACCCACGGTCGAATTCCAAACTTGCAGAGACATCAAAGTTGCACCTGCAAGGAAAGAGTAAGGAGGAAAATTTCTTTAGGGTTTCTGTGGAAGAATTAATGCTATTTTTTAATTGAATCAAAGAGCCTTTGCATTGCGAGAACGTTGTGGTTTGAGTCGGACACTTTTGATTGAAGAGAATCGGAAAAGTTTACTTTTATAAAATAAATTCTATGCAGTGGATTTGAGTGATTTCCGTATAGTGTGTCGGTAAAGATAACCCGGCGTTTCATTGCTTGGGTTTGATAGGAGCAGAAGAATTTTACGCTTTTATAGATCGAAAGTAAAATGTGGTAGCAGAATTGAGGATTAATGGCTATTTTGTGTTAATTGAAAAGACATCAACCTGTTCGAGGCAGTTTTATTGTAATTCTAGGGAATTCACGCAATCTGTCAATTTTGGCAAGGATTTCAAGTATTTGCGGATTTTAGCTTATGGTATAGGAGTTTAAGTAGTTCTGCCAGATTGTGTTGTTGTAAGCACTTCAAGTCGTTTGAAGCAATTTTGTGCAGATCTAAATTATTTCAAAGAGTTTGGATGAATCAAGAAAAGCTCAGAGGACAGCTGCCTTTTAATGTTGCTGTAGGTTTTGCTCTTTTTGTTCTTTGGAACATTAATCTTGAAGACATGGAGAGGCAGAGAGTTTGATAAGGTTTTGGGTGGGCTTTTTACATGCGGGTTTGGCAGCCATGGCCGTGCCTCGGTGCGGGAAGGGGTTGAAACAGGCGTTTGACAGGATGTACAGGGGTTTTTCTACAATTAATCGGTTATCTGGGACTGTTAGAAATCCAAATGGTATTGCGTCTTCAACAGGCTCCAGTTTCTTTGAATCAAGAGCTTTCCAGAGTGTTTTCCACTATTTTAAAAATCGAAGTTGCTTTTCCACTTTAAACAAAGCAGAAAGGTCTGCAGCGGAGCAGTATGCTTTGAAGCATGCCTCAGGCAAGGAAGGAACCAGCTCGGGTAGATTATTTATTCCGACATTTGGGATTCAAGGAGGGAGGACAATCAAACATGGATTTTGGTCATGTGGAACGAAAAATGTACGCCAGGGAAGGCGATTTTATTATGTGGGTAGGGACAATTTACAGCATTTTAAACGGAGGGGGCCACACAGATGGATTCAAAATCCCACAAGGGTTGTGATTATTGTGATTCTTAGCTCAGGGATGGTTATTAGCATCTATTATTCAAACTTGGAAACGGTACCGTACACTCATCGCAAGCATTTCATCCTGATACCTGCAGAGAAGGAAAAAGAGCTTGGCGAAAGCCAGATTCAAGAGGTCAGCAGATTTGTATATCAGATATTCTGAATTAAATCAATGTCCGTGGATGATCAAAGTCTTCCAATGGTCGATTAAATTGGTTGAAACTTGAAAAGATATACAAAGAGGGTTAAATCTTAGAGAGATTCTCATCCAATCTTGATGCCTTCGTGAAAGAACAAAATTATATTAATCTTCACAATTACCAAAGTAGGTGAATATTAGAGCAGATTAGATGAAACGTATAAACATAAGCAAACGGGCCTAAATCTTTAAATTTTTATGCAAGAGACCTGTCCATCTTCTTTCTCCGAGGCAAGCGCAATGGGGATGATAGTGTGCAAACTTTCCATCTTATCTTCCCAATTCAATTTTTAGTTTAAGATGGGATATAATTGTGTTCAAACGTTGACTTGTGGTCAATGAGTTGCTGAGTTAACTTAAGAAATGCGTCAATTGTTTATGATCCTATGCATACCCGACATGTTGCATTCTTAGGGAATGTGTCAAAGTAGGCTCTTCGACACAATTTCATGAATTCTTGAGGCTTAAATATTCATTAAACATCATATTTACGTCAACGGATGATGAAAATAGGTCAATGGTAGAATAGATGAGTTGAAATTTGAAAAGCCATACAAGGAAGCTAAAATCTTAAATCTCATGAATATTGCAGCTCAAAAAGACGATGAAGCCAAAGATTCTTCCTGCCATTCATCCTGCAAGTGTGAGAGTAAGATTAATTGCCAAGGATATAATACAGGCATTGGAAAGGGGAATACGGCATGAGCAAACCTGGAGTGATGTACAGTACGGCAATACGAGAACCGATGTTTCTGATTCTCTTCGCAGTCAGGATCCTTGGAGCATAACGGATGAGAAAGCCTATCCTCGAGAGCAGTGGGATGACAAAGATGAAATACTGGATGATAAATGGATCAAGGAGAGTCGCAATTCTGGAAAAGAAAGAGGTGAAAAAGTGTTCACCCATCACTTGGATGGATTAAATTGGGAAGTTCTAGTTGTTGATGATGATATGGTGAATGCATTTTGCCTCCCTGGTGGGAAGATAATGGTTTTCACTGGATTGCTTAAAGCATTTCCATCTGATGTGGAGATAGCAACAGTCATCTCTCATGAGGTATGTTGATGCACATAATAATGAAAAATTTGTGGACACTGCTCTCCAGGATTGTTGACTTGTACAAATGCTCTAATCTAGGAACATCATAAGTCTTATTAATATTGTTTTCTTGTTTGGGATGTACGTATGTTTAGGTTGTTTTTTTGCTAGTTCATGTTGTGTAATTTGCTTCCAATTTTCATCTAATTTGTTTTGTAAGGAGGGACACTCTTAATTGATACAGAATAGATCCTTATGCAGTTTAGATTGTACTTCTGTGATAATCATATTTCACATAATATAGCTCACCAATGGGTGTAACAAGTGCTTTAAAAAATGAAGTTTTCAGGAGGCCATCTAAATAATTTATTATCTCTCATTAATAATTGTCACAAAGCTGGGTACATGGAGGGACACACATGAATTTATAGATTGGTGATCAGTTCTGTGAATGTCTTTTGAAGATACATGACCCTATCCTCTGAGCTGAATAATGCACCTCTTAAAGAAAATGTTAATATTCATCTGATCTCTGAGAAAAACCATCAGCAGTTGTACCCATTAAACCAATCTACTCAATGGAAGGATGTGACTGTATCAAGCCTTCCAAAGGAGTTGTTGGTTTGTAAGGTTGTTGTCATAGTTGGCTGTGACTCAAATGGTTCTATCCCTACATCACAATTTTATGAGTACATTAGGTTTTCCTATAGTGCCTTTGAGCCTCTCTCCATACTTGTAGGCCAAGTTGTTAGAAACAAGATGTTTTGGCCCTGTTGTGGTTTCATGCTTAAAGAAACTTGTTGCAGTCTTGAAGGGCCATTTTTTGGCCATCCGTCATGTCTCTTGGTGCAAGAAACTTTGTTGCTGCAATAGTGTGTGAAACACGGTCTTTTCGGAAGCCATTTCCAGCTATTATAGACAATTTTGGCCTTTTCTTGGTCATTTCGGTGAATTGTGATAGATATGGTTGTATGATGTCCCCATAGGGTTTCAAAATTGACTTTTGAGTTTTCTGTTAAATTCTGATTTTTTGTTTTTTCTTTGGTGTCGGGTGGCAGTGCCGAAAATTTCAAGAAATTGCATAAAACAATAATGGAAGGGAAATTGCATAAATAATTGAAAACCCAGTAATCCTTATTTATTCAGAACATAATTAGAACATACCCATAAGCCAGAATGCAACAGTTTGAAACCTAGGTTTTTACACGACAGTCACGACAATCAGATGCAAAGACGCCATGCTTCAATTTGCTCAATTTTCACCTTGGTTTTGATGCTGCTGTGCTGAATGATGCTAGATGCCTCCACACAAGGAAGTTGCAGCCTTCAAATCAAAGCATTTTGCCTCCTATCTCCCACGTGCTTCTTCCCATGTCTTGTACGGCCTTTTAGACTCCCACGTGCCAAATTAAATGCCCTTTTTGCTGTTTGAAAACCTTGGTTTCTCTTGCAGATCTGTACGCCTTGGCTAACAGGTTGTTTAGGGGACGCCTTTGAGGGTGATCTATAGCTCTTCAACAGACCCTTTGGTGCTTATTTTAGAACTTTTTAGCTTAGTGTCCCAGTTTATATGTGGTGTGCCTTCCGGAGGCCATTCTGGACACTTTGACCCACACTTACTATTTTTAGTAAGTCATTCAGATGTGTTGCTCATACTTACTATTTACAGTAAGTCATTGGTATGGTTAGCTGGCGGAGTTTCTATATTTGGCATGATGGTGCAATTATATCCTGGAGTTATGTTGGTTAATATTGGACATTGTTGTACCCAAAATAAATTTTGCTTCAAAAAGACTCTTTTGTTAAAATAATCTGGGTCATGTGAAAATGTTGTCAAAAGTATGTTTTAGGTCAAATAGAAGGTAATGTTTTTGTGGGTTTATGTCAAGAAACATATGTACAAAATTCTAAAAATTTGAAAGTTAGGGTTTTCATGCCCCTATTTTTAGGGAATCCCTTGAAAATAGGACCTTGCCAGAATTTATTGAAAATGATTTTGATAGGACAAATTGACTTTACAATCACACTGGTCAAGTCAAAATCACCAAAAAGTTAGTTTTACTCTGGTAGGTCTATTTTCATTTTTCAAGAAGAAAGTTAGGACCTCTGCAGCCATTAATGGTAGATTGGCTAGTACCAGGTGGTGAAAGCTAAGCTTCAAAAGCTTCAACGATGAATCCATGGTGGAAATACTCCAAAAAGATGCTCGTTCATGGAGGGGATTTTCAAAAATGAAAAATGTTGAAAATTGACTAAGTCTGGAGAATGCACGCCTTGCTACCAAGAGAAGGCTGTGCAGTCAAATGCCTTAGTCATTTTTCCAACACCCGTACATGCAGCATGGTGAAGGTGGTTGCTAAGATGCACGTGTCCGCGTTGTCAACAACAATGTACAAATCAGTCACGATGCACGACGAACATGAAACATGAAGAGATGAAGATTCTCAGAAGAAATGATGTTGTGGTCAAAAGAGCCCCTGATGACCAGGGGCGTCCATGAATTCAAGAGGTCAAAGGCAGTCATCAAGTCTTGCCTAGATAGTCATCTCCTTTGTAATTCTACCAACTTTACGATGGATCGTGAAGCAAATCCAATAGATCCATCAAACGTCTTCAGATGAAGGCAGAGGCAAAAGGTGTTGAAAGCAAAAGTCATAAAAAATGGTAGTCAAAACATGAAAAAAGAGCCCTTGCTGACCAGGGGCACCCAAGCATAAGACCATCCAGATGTTAGTTTTTGAGCAAACTTATCTTTAGGTGATCTCTTCGGCGTCAGCTCAGCTTTGCAACGAACCTGTTTGCCAGTCTACGAGATGCATCAAATGACGACAGCTGTTGATCATCCGAGCATGTGAAACGAAGGGTAAATCAATGAACATCAAAGCAAAAGAGCCCCTGCTGGCTAGGGGCGCCCTTCATTTGGAGCCACTTGTTGAAGTTTTCAACAACTGCTTTCTTCAAAGCATCTGTCCAACATCTTCTTAGCTTCTCGTTCAATCCAGTTGCACGATCACAGGACCTGTCAAGCATCCATAGACGAAAATCGAGCAGAAAGCACCTGAAAGCAAAGGAAGAATAAAAAAATATGAAGAAATGGCTAAGTTTTAAGCAAAAGAGCCCCTGCTGAAGAAAGGCATCCATCTTTCTAGGCAGTCAGATGCAACTTATGAACTTAGTGACCTCTAGGATGATCTTCATTATGATCGATCTCAACAATGACACCGTCAGTGAAAACAACAGACAAATTAGACACCTGACGACTGAGATCAAACTGAGATCACTGTTGAAGGTTTGCAACATGAAAATCATGAGTCAAAAAGCCAAAGGCTCCCCTGCTGGCCAGGGGTGCCCAAGCTTTTGAAGGACCTAAACTGACTTTTATGATCTGTGAAACTAGTCATTCTTTTCCAGGATTGAGCTGGTTATCCATCCCACGTTTTAGTGAGATCATTAGACTCATCAGTCAGCAATGATCTCAGATTAGAACACAGCGGGTCAAAATGAAGAAATTGAAGAACAGTCAAGAAATTGACTAAGTTTGAGGCCAAAAGCGCCCCTGCTGAGGAAAGACGCCCTTGATTTGAAGGCATCAAATTCAGTCTTTAAGCTTTTCAGCTCCTAAGCACATTTAATCAAGGTTGTTCCATCTCAGTAGTGAATCCATCAGCATCAGCTAAAGATCAACTGAACAACCGGGAGCAAGGATCAAACAAAGGCACTTCAACATGAAAATAATGAAAAAAGTCTAACTCTAAAAAAAGGACGCCTAGAAAGTCAAACCAATCTTTGTTGACTTGAGTTAGAGATTTTTGAGGCAAACTTGGCTAAAACATCCCACGATCAGTGGAAATCAATTTTTAGAACTCCAGATCAAGCCAAATCTCTCCTTAATCATGACTTGGCGCCCAAACTTGATGCATTCAAACTTGAATCATTACATATCAAGCCTAGGTGGCATATCTCATTATTTTCTTTGTAGGTTGAAGGCTAAAACAACAATTTGCTCTCCAAGATGTCTTTTCAAGATCTGATAGAGGGATTTTCACCGTTCTTCGTATTTTTGAAGAACAGTTGCATAGAAAGATAAATTCTCAGAGGTTGCATCTAGAAGCATATTTTTCCAGAAAGACAGAGAATAACTTCCAATCTTCCTCTTGTCTTATTCCTCTCTTTTGTCTTAAAACTTCTTGCATGTCCAAGAAAACAGTAGATAATCATAGATTTGACCAATTGGGTATGATCAGCATAGCATATTCAACAAAACCCACGTGCCAGATTTTACTAGAAAAAGTTGCCTTGCTGCCCCTATTTTTTAAGGTTTCTGAAAAAAAGTCACAATTTCAAAAATTAGAAAAATTGGGTTTGTTTAGCTTTTGAAGTGCCAACAATACCCATGTGTCAGATTTTTCTAGGAAAAATAAGCCTCTGTTGCCTTTGAAACCTTTGCCCCGAATGGCTCTTGCATGTACGAGGAAAAGTGATTTTTTGGGATTTCTGACGTTCTGGGTCCATTTAGAAAATTATTCTAAGTAAAACCCATGTCTCAGATTTTTTCATAAAAATTACCCCTGCGAAGCATTTTAGTAGTTGCAGAAAAAGTTGTCTAAACATATCCGTGTTTACAGTCAACAGTTGAGCTTTTCATAATACAGTACTCTCAAGTTGAAATCAAGACCAAAATGGTCCTACTTCAATGGTTCTCAAAACACTCAACGGCATTACGTATCGTATAAAGCTTGTAGTTAAGTTGAGGCCTGAAGGCGCACGACATCATTGTTCAATGGGATAGCTAAAATGGAAGGTAGTCATTCCAAACACACAGAAGCCACACCGGTTACCACACTACCTTCCACATTCCATGTCGTAACAATGTGGATGACATAGTAAAGAAGATCAAATATCGCGCGATTGGGTAAGAGGCTTAAAAAGTCAACTTGAAGAAGAATTGTTGACTGAGCTCGGTGAGGTGTAAAGCAAATTCAATAAAGGATCTCTACCCTCTAGAATAGCATTACAGGATTGAAGTTAACTTGATGCCCCTTTCCAAGTTAACTCCATGTCCCACAAATCATGCAATTTAAATCCCACTAATTGAGGATGTCTAATTTGACTTCCATGAATTATGGATGTTAGATCTCCACTAAATGTGGATGTCTATTTTGGAGACACATTTTGTAATTAAGTTCACTTTAGTTTAGTTTTAGTCAACCAAAATAGACTTCCGGTTGACTCTTTGTTTAGTTTCAATTAACTGAAGTAGATTTCCAGTTAATTATTTGCTCACCTACTTTTAGACATAGCAATAAATCTTGCTGATTGGCAAGAACTAATTGTTAACTCAAGGAGATTTTAGGGTTGCCCACTCCTTTGAGTTCTATAAATAAGAGCCTTGGGCTCAGTATTTGTTAACCTTTATTTACTACGCAAAATTGTTGCGCCATTGTTGCCAACAAGTTTGAAAGTGCTTATTTGTTCACTCTTGGATGAGTTAATTGGTTTGATGAGCAATTGTGCATGATTTCATGCCTTTGCATGTCCCAATTCTTTGTAACTCGTTGAAGAAATTTGAAGAAGAAAATAAAAAAGCGCATGCATTTGATCCAAAATATTTGAGTTCTTTCAGCGTTTTGTGTTTATAACTTGTTGTTTCAATCTCCTCCTTGGACAAGGGTTCCTCCTTGGATATTTTGTCATTGACAGTTATCATTTGATGTTGTTCAATGAATTGTCTTTCAGCCTACACTTTGGACAGGTGTTGTCACCTCCACGGGAATCCTATTAGCGAAGGCATCATATCTTGTTGTTTCTAGTAAGTTGTTTCCCAACCTATACCTCGGACAGGGGTTCCTCCTTGGCAAGTTTGAGATCCATCTTACCGTAAAGAGTGTTCGCTTAGATAAAACCTATTCCAAAGATAGATTCCAGAGTTCAGAGCCTTGGACTCATTTTGGCAAGACGGTCGGACCAACTAATCCAACCATCCATTCCCGCTCCTATGCCCTCATGCTTTGTTTATCTTGGGGAGATATGATAGATTAAAAGCTAGTTTAGTCGTGGTTAAGATCTGCATAAACTAGAGAAAACCTTAGCTACGATGCATTGTGTTTATGCACCCTTGTGTCTTGCCGTTGAGTTAAAAAGATAGGAACCTTAGTCTACTATACTTTTTTACACATAACATCAACAAAGAGGGATCTTCCTCTCTATAATCCAAAGGAGTAGTTACTAAAACACTTGCAATAGCTATCCGTTTCCAATAAGCACTCTGTAGGGTGCTGAATTGAAACGCTTCAAACAAACATGCATAAATATGAATAATGCTCAAAAGTAAATTAGATACCTTAGTTTTTATGTACATAATAAATGTTTGATTTAATACGGAGTGGATATAAGTGATTTTAAAAGTAGTTAGCCAAATATAAGTGGAGTGCCATTTTTTTAAAAGGAGAGCATGAGTGACTTTAAAAGTATACTTTATATTTTAAAAATCAAAATAAAAAGTAAATTGATGAAACGAAAACTTAAAAAGTGAATTTGAGGTGAAGTATAATAAGGGCATTTTGGAGTTCATTTTATTCATTCATTGTTGAAGAAGAAGAATTTGGCTAAGTGTTTTGCTGAAGACTGGAGAGTCCGAAAATCTCAAGCTTTTTGAGGGGATGAAACCCTTAAAGAAAGCAATCAACTGGTACGCGAGATTATCCCCCAAGCCACCCTTTGCGATTTCCATTGTAGGGATTGTGATTGTGCTTGAACGAATCTGCAGGAGAGTTTCATATCTAAGGGTTTGAAGGATTTATCAGAATATTGTACACATATTGTTCATCATTGCCAGGGAAGGGTTTGATGATGTAATTGCCTCATATACTTGGACGCCATACTCAGAGGCATTCAAGTTTGAAAGTTTTAGATTCAAGCCGAGGGTTTATTGAATGTACTGCTCCACAATTTCTAGGCTGGGCGAATACATTGAGGAACCTGTAGCTACACAAATTCCCACACTAATCTTATAGTAGTTGCTTCTTTGCAAGTCTGGATCGTGGCATTGCAGCCAACTCTAGCGCAACCCTTTTCCTACAGTGTAGATGTGTTGGAGAGTAACATCTTTCTCAGGTGCAGCCATGTCTATCTGAAGAACAGAAAATTGGTATTTGTGTCAATACTAATCATTAATTGCATATTGTTATTGCTGATATTAATGTGCATGCTCAGGAAGCATTGGTAATGAATTCATAATTGTGCAAAGAATTGTTGTAAATCTGCATTCTTCATATATGAACTGCTTGTTATAAAACTTCTTAGAAATATTTCTGTTTGAGGCTCTAAGTTTCAAGCCATTGTATTGAATGTACTACTTTAATGCTATGAACAAGTATCTCTCTTTGTTGCTGTTAATATAAACTATTTGTAGTTCTGAAACTCTTTGAATACTCAGTCAACTAGCATGCAACATGTTTGATGAGATGTCTCTTGTGTCAAACTGAAAATTAATTGAGCAAAATTGCAGTAGAGATTGTTCCATTTGGGGTGGGACATTATAGTGGTATCAGAGCACAGTTTTCCTGCCATCCTATTGGGTGAATTAGAAATATTCGAAGTATGACAATGGGTTACCACAGGGGTGAAGAACAAATTAGGGAAGGTTATGAACAAGAAGCCATCCAACTCTTTGAGGACTACCAAAGCATTCCAGATGGTTTTGAAACACATGCATCTTTTAATGAATTTCTGAACTTAGTTTTTATTTTGAGACCTAGAAAGATTGGTTTGGTAAAGTACATTAGGAGGATATTTGAGGAAAAAACTTCATTTGAAGGTGCAAAATTCAGTCATGGGGAAAATGAAAATCAGTCCGCATTCATTGAAGCTGGGACTCTAAGTTCTGAAGAAAACAAAGCAACAGGTTCACTTCAGCCCCATGAGGACAAGGACGTAGAAGAGTCACCTACTGAATCTATAGGTGAAGAGCACATGCAGATTGTAGGAGATGTCATGGAGATTGACAGGTCAGCCTTTTGGATTAGCCACAAGAAGGTAAAAACCTGTTTGATACTCCCCTATTTGAGACTAGCATTGGTTCATCACCTTTACTTCACATTGGCAAGTAGTTAGATTGTAGATTGGGTGTTGTTGAGGGGGATGTTTCTCATACCAATACGGGAAAATCAGAAAATTTAGTATGTAGTGAGCAAATGGGTTTGGATAAGACCTGCTCGACATCACAAGATCCTATTTGGGATGACTACACTTTCGACCATGGTGCTGCCCAAACTTTGTATACTCAATCATGCATGAGGAATGGCATTTTTGGCACTAATGGTACTGCTATCAGCTTTGAAAACAAATCTGATTTAGTGTTGCATGAAGCTGATCATGAATCAAAAAAATTGCATAAGGGTGATGGGTCCTAGGAGTCCAATCAGTTGGCAGGACAATTGAAGGTGAATGAAGACCAAATTGATGCAGCCATTAGACACTTTGATGACACCCTCATGATGATGGCCAACTGTTGTTGGAGGTCTTTAGGAGAACATATGGACCCTTATGGAGAATTTCCCCTTTCAGATTCACAAGTGCTTAGAGAAGCGATAGTAGAGATGAAGACCAATTACATGTAGCTACTCTCAGATAGAGATCACCTACTCTAGCTTGGTGAGATCTACTACGATGCACTCAAAAGGCCCTTCGAGAATTAGAGATTTAGATTGACGAGCTCTGTGAGGAGTCGAGCTTGGTTCAATATTCATCATCCACAATAGATATCCAATCTTCTACGGCTGTTATGACACCTATGGATGGTAGTGGCATTCATGGTGTGATCCTAAGGACAAGAATGATTTTGACATTCCCGAGTTTTCACACAGCTTGTACCATAGTGACCATGAGTTACCTTTGAGGGAGGGCCAATTGTTGGCTTAGGATACATATCATCTATTCTGGGATGGAGTGTTTCCATCTTCGAAAGATGGAACTAGGATTTGTGGGTCTTCGACTTTGTCACTTTTAGATGGTTGTATACAGGGATAGGGATCAAAGTTTCATCATGCAGACATCTCCTTGGTAGAGAATGAAACTTCTGTGCTTCATGGATTTCCGATGGAAGCACATACCCATGTCTGGGATACACTTGGGAAGATGGGGACATAGGAGAGTGGTGTTTCTAGTGTGCATGATGGTATCATTGGACCAGCCCGTAGTGTTGGAGTTTTGCTCCATGTTTTGGTGGGAGATGGCTGTCCTACTCCATGGGATGAGGATTTCATTCATGATTTTTGGAGGACAACAATTGTTCAAGAGTTCGAAGGAGAGTTGCACCATCTCCTTAGCATGGGAGAGTGGCATAAGGATGATACTCTATCACTCTATGGCCTTGGAACAATCATTTGCATCTCTATAGGTTAGCCTTATAGTCTTGAGGGTGCTGATCTGTCCTATATCAGCAACCTAAAAGGAGCTGCTACATGTTTTCCAACGCCTATGAGGGATACTCATCGCATCCATGGGAGATTTGTAGACTTTGGAGTGGGGTGTTGTAATGCTAGCACTTTTGAGTTATTTCCATCTTCTCATGTTTGATGGATGTGAGGTTTTGGTGTGTTGGGATCTAGGAGGTAATAGGCTTGGCACATTAGTTCAAATGGATCTTATTGAGTTGTGCATCACCACTCTTGGTTTGGTGATGATTTTATCAAAGTGGCATAGTGGAAGTTTGCGGGTGTGGGTAATGGCGGACTTCCAATTTGGCTGCGGGATCCAAGGATTCCTATGTTTCGTAGTTTGTTCTACATTGGGGTAGTTGCCTATAGTGATGCCGAGCATGGTTTCATCTCTACCTAGCGGATGTAGAGGATATGTTGTTGGGCATTCTACAGATTGATTTGGGATCCCGACATTTAGGTGACAGATTAGGGCATCCAGGTGAGGATTGCTTGGGGAAGGCGGACTGTAATGTCCCCTTTTCCTAAGCAATGGTCAGATGTGGTGGTTAGTCTACCAACTGGTCCCTGTAGGCAACAGGTTGTTTAGGGGACCCCGTTGAGGGTGATCTATGACTATTTAGCAGACCCTTTGGTGCTTAATTCAGTACTCTTCAGTTCAATGTCCCAGTTTATTTGTGGTGTGCTTTCTGGAGGCCATTCTGGACACTTTGACCCACACTATTTTTAGTAAGTCACTCAGATGTGTTGCTCATACTTACTATTTATAGTAAGTCACTGGTATGGTTAGTTTGTAGAGTTTCTATATTTGGCATGATGGTGCAATTATATCCTGGAGTTATATTGGTTAATATTGCACTTATGCATTAAATATTAATAACATCAAATAATAAAGTTAAATTAAATAATTTAACTTTGTGTTATTAATAAATTAAAAGGATTTATTATTGAAAGGGGATATAAGTGATTTTTAAAGTGTACTTTACAATATATGTTAAAGTGCTATTTTTTAGAAGGGAGATATAAGTTACTTTTAAAGTATACTTTATATTATTAAGTTGTGCATCAAAATTAAAAGAAATTAAAAGTAAATTGAATGAAATGAAATTTAAAAGTGAATTTGAGGTGAAGTATAAAAGGGCATTTTGGAGTTAATTTTATTCATTCATTCATTGTTGAAGAAGAAGAATTTTGATAAGGGTTTTGCGGAAGACTGGAGAGTTTGAAAATCTTAAGTTTTTTGAGGACGAAACCCCTCAGGAAGAACAACTTGGTACAGTAGTGAAAGATCTCCCAAGCCAACTCGCAGACAATTCCATTGTAGGGATTGTGCTTTTGCTTCAATGAATTTGTAGGAGAGTTTCATATTCAAGGGTTTGAAGGATTTATCAGAATATTGTACACATATTGTTTATCATTGCCAGGCAAGGGTTTGATGATGTAATCGCTTCATATACTTGGATGCCATACTCAGAGGCAATCAAGTTTGAAAGTTTTAGATTCAAGCCGAAGGTTTATTGAATGCTACTTCTGCACAATTTCTAGGTTGGGCAAATACATTGAGGAACTTGTAGCTACACAAATTCCCATGCTGATCTTATAGTAGTTGCTTCTTTACAAGTCTGGGTCGTGGCATTGCAGCCAACTCTAGCACAACCCTTTTCCTACAGCGTAGATGTGTTGGAGAGTAACATCTTTCTCAGGCGTAGCCATGTCTATCTGAAGAACAACAAATTGGTATTTGTGTCAACACTAATCATTGCTTGCATATTGTTATTGCTGATATTAATGTACATGCTCAGGAAGCATTGGTAAGGAATTCAAAGTTGTGCAAAGAATTGTTGTAAATCTACATTCTTCATATATGAACTGCTGTTATAAAACTTCTCAGATATATTTCTGTTTGAGACTCTAAGTTTCAAGCCATTGTATTGAATGTACTACTTTAATGCTATGAACAAGTATCTCTCTTTGTTGCTATTAATATAAACTATCTTTAGTTCTGAAACTCTTTGAATACTCAGTCAACTAGCATGCAACATGTTTGTTGAAATGTATCATGTGTCAAACTGAAAATTAATTGAGCAAAATCGCAATAGAGATTGCTCCATTTGGGGTGGGACATTACACATCCTCTGATCAACTTGAAGTTTCAAACCTGCAAACTTGTTGCTTAGCCATTGTTTTGTAAATAATATCTTGGATGAAGAAAATGATGTTCTTTCCTCTCTTTATGCTTTCTCCAAATTCCACGCCCAAGTTAGGGTTTTGCTTCTTTTAATAATAAAATATTAATATTGCTTCCTCAAAATCCCACTCCAACTTTGGCTTGCATAATAAATTAATATTTAACTTGTCTTGGAAAGTGCCCCCTTCCTCTAAATATTAATAAAGTGACTTTAAAATGTATTCTTGAATAATATAAAGTCACTTTACCTAATAATGGTGCAAAGTTATAAAGTACTTTATTAAAGTAACTTTATAACATTAACTTAATAAGTCACTTTAATAATTCAATAACTCCTGGCCAAAGTCTAGCAATAATCTCTCGAGAGTGTATTGTCACCATTACCAACTACAGATGTGCTGTCACTGAGCTTGATATTACTTACTATAAATAGCAAGTATTAATGGTGAAGTCTTGAAATGCCTTCAAACTACCAACCGAACTCTAGATCATTGAGCGGAATAATCCGGAATGAAACATCAAGCCTACTGAAGAGCTTGAATCTCCCCAAATGGGTCCCCCTGAACGTCTCACTAGCCTACGAGAATCGTAGTCATAGGCTAACCTCAACCTCCCAAACCACTGGCTAGAAAGTGGACATTACAACCTAACCTCCCTCAAATTACTTGTCCTCAAGCAATCTCAACTCTGGATGTTGCAATATCTCCTCACCCTCCCAAGTTGCATCCTCAACACTTGCTGACCTCCACTGCGCGACTCCGATATAAACTTCACCCAGTTGAAGAGGGTGAAGCAACTCCCCATGATGGCCTTCTATATCACACCCCTTTGTAGGTGTACACCACCTAAATCCTAGTGATACTGCCTGCCTCTAGATAACTCCTGCTACACCAATCTAACCACACTAGGTATGCCATATCGTCCAAGATCAACCCCTATATCATGTGCCTGTAAACATGATCATCCTGTAGAAGTAGCTCTGAATACTTGGAAGGTTTTTCCTCTTTATTTGCAGAAAGGGACACCTTATACCAACTTTCCATCTCACGTGTGCATGCCTTATGCATCGTAGTCAAATCAGATGTGAGTGGGCTGAAAGTAAAGTTATATGCACATCGCAAAATACACACATTGTGGAATGTATCCATAAGCCCTGACTGTAGTCCCGATCCACAAATAGGATCCCACGTCCTGTGATTGTCTCCCAATTCCACATAGGGAACAAAAGGAGCACCATCATCCAACTCAAAGAGTGGATTATCATAAGTCAAATCAATGTTATCCTCAAACAATGGATTAACAACAAATTGTACACTGTCTTCTTGCTGATTTGAGTTACCTCTCTCTGAATTTTTGGGGCAATGAATGAAACCATACTCTTAAAAGTAGTCTCGCTCCTCCACTTGTTCAATCTCTTTTCCTTTCCCTCTACTCTTCTTCCCATTGAAGGAGATGACACATAGACTACCTTCAAACATTCCCCTCAACACATATTTCTTATCAACTGCAAATTTCATTTCCATTGTGTGCAAGTTGAGGGAAAACTCACCAATTGCATGAATACACTTCATGCCTAAGACCACATTAATCTCACCCATGCTGACGACTTAATAATCATCTTGGAATTTGTAATCATTCAGCTGCAAGGTGAAATTAAGAATCCTACTCGTACAAGTGTGAGTGAAACCATCTGCTACTCTGACCTTGAACCCCTCAAAATCCTCTGTGTGAAGTCCACGCCTGACAACCAATCCCTCATCAATGAAGTTATGAGTGGCTCTTGTATCAAGAAACGTGATCACACGCTGCCTACTCAAGACTCCTCTGATTCTAAATGACCCCTCTCTTTGGATGCTAGAGAGTTGTGCCATAGGGGATAACTTTGCTAAATTTGTTTCCGACTCTTCCGATGCTCTTCCTATCTTATTGTCCTCCAAATCAGATCGCTGTTCAGAATTTTCAGAATTGATTTCATCAGCGTAAAAATATTCCATCTGATTTGCATGACCCTACACAAAACACTTGTGATCCTAATCCCAAGGCCCTTTGCATTCGAAGCATAATTTCTACCTCCTCAGGTCGTCTATGGTATCATCATTAAATTTTTGTGGTGGTTTCCTTTGCAGATCTGCAACTTGATGATGACTCATCCTTTGGAGGAGTAATTTGTCATGTCCCTGGAATCTTAACATTAAGATAATAATTAAATAAGATAAAAACATAATAAAAGTATAAACATTAGTAATTATAATTATCACGAAGATAATATTATAATTAAATTATCAAAGATAATATCGTAAATATTAAAATATGAATTCTAATAATTTAAATATTATTATAATATAAAATATAATAATATATATTGAAAGAAATAAATGGAGCAATCAAAGAGATAAGGAATTAAAACAAGATAATAATGGAATATAAAATTGTAAATAATGGCAATTTAAATAATAAAATAAATACTAAAAATGTATCAAATTAATATAACACAATAAAATCAATTAATATTAATTATCAAATAATTATTAAGAGATAATATTATAAATATTATATATAATATTATAAATATTAAAATATAAATATTTAAATAATAAATATAAATAATACTATAAATAAATATAAATAATATTACAAATAAATTAAAAATAAAATAGTAAAATATAATACACATCAAAACAAAATAATAAAATGAACATAATTTGAGATATCATTAAGGAATGTTTAACTAAAAGTCATGTCCTTTTGTGGGGTTATCTCTATTCAAAGAGATGCCTCTCTTCATGGAGGTATAAGGATATAAAATAAGAAGGGGAAGAAAAGGGAGAAAAGGAAAAGATATAGGAAATACACATCAGATTTTAAGAAGAAGATAGAAGAGTAAAGGAATGAAGATATAAAAAGGAGATCTATCAATAGTGTGTAGAGAACAATAAAAATAGAAATTAGAAAGGTTTGGAATTAGTTTTCAAAAGGAAACAATCATTTCAAAAGGTTGTGTCTCTTCTAATAAATGTCTCTTTTCAAAAAGATACATCTTCTCCTTTGAATGTGAACATATAAAAAGAGAAAGAAGGAGATAAGTATAGGGAGGAAGAAGGAAATAGAGAATAGAATGATAAACAAGAGATAAAATATAGATTGTAGATCGTCTGAAATTTATAAAGACAGGCAGATGGAAAGTAGATAAGTATTTTATCAATATAAGGAGATAAGTATTTTATGAACT